>CM059564.1:0-29010 GCA_030386875.1 Morinoia aosen
CGTCTCACATTCTTGCAACTCACTACAGTGTGGTAAATCTGAGTGAGGCTGAAACTTGTCTTTTTAGTGTTAAGTTGCAGTCAAATTAAATTAAGTGAATTAAAATAATGAAAAAGTATATAAACGATATATCCATTGAGTCTCTAGCAATATGGGGATACACATCATGAATATATGATTGGTAGGTTACATATATATGTACAGATACACATACATTTATGTTGGTCTAATTGATCTAGTTAATTCAATACGTTCTAGTTGATTTACCGTCTTTCTGTTAACAACACAAATAATACGAGAAAACTACTTTCTTAAGCATTGTTATCTTGCTCGATACTGTTTTGTGATTAGAGTTTATCTCTTGGCGATGGTCAAGCGAAATACATTATATAAGTTACATAGTATTTTCGATGTACTGAGCAGTTCCCGACTTTATAAGAGGAAAAATGTGGGTTAAGTGAAAATATATATATCAGAAGTTAATAAAAAACAAATTCCTCTAGTTTGTTCGCAAAAATTGTGAATCGATGTTTGTGCTGCTGTTCAAATAAGTAAATAAATGAATGTTGCGAGTGTTCCTTTGCCTTTCATTTCCTCTTTCTATGTCTTTGCTTCTCTCTGCTATTCAGGAGTAGATCGCCTGGCATCGTTACGGCACTTAACGCATATTGAACAGCTTGTAATTAGGTCATCAAAAAAAAAAGATAAAAAACAGAGAGCTACATTAAAAAGTTGCACTTATCGTGACACATCTGACTCCGAAAAGTCAAAGAATTTCATTTTCAAATATCGCACGAACCCTGTAGTTGTGTCATTTATTCACATAGAAACACAGAAGCCTTGAACATTTTAATGCAGTAACAGCAGCGGGCTTATATGACATTTTAGGGTAATTTAAACATTTTTAGGGTAATCTGGAGCAAGGTTTTAGGGTAGGAACTTTTTCACTCGTGGAAGCCCTGCGTTCATTTGCCAAAGCAAGATTAGTACCGCTCCACAAATCGAAGGATGAGGTGCGCGTGCAAGTCGCTCTCTAATTTGTTATATTCAAGGGCCTGTAATCTTTACAGTTTTTAACTCTTAATGTATCTTTGCTAGTAATTTTGATATTATTAAGTGTCCTCGAGTGAGGGAAACACAATTTATTATCTTTCGGAGTCTTAGAATCCCAAATTAATAATTACGATAAACTCAACAGCTGGAAGAGCAATCAGCGAGCATGTGCACACCCTAGCATAGTTAGTAGGTAACTGGCTTCCGTGCTAACGTCACACTTGCGAGACGGCTATTGGTTACCAGAAACATGGAAGAAATCTCAAAAACTGGTTCCCTTCACAGACGGCTATGCTCCCTCCATATATACTCCCTCCACGATCTTTTGTTGTATTAATGGTTTCCAGTCTGAGTGGCAAATAAGAATGAATTCTTCGGGTCTTCGGGTAGCGTTCTTAGCTGCGGTATCTGCAGCGTCGTTACCGCCTATTCCGACATGGGAGGGGATCCAGCATATGTTGATGAGTTTACCACTTTTTTGCACGTCGTGTATTTCGTGTTGTATTCGGCGTAGTACTGGGTGATGTGTCTCGCAATTTAGGCCGTTAACGACACTCAAAGAGTCACAGTAAATTACATATTTTTTATCTCTTTTATCTCTAATGATGTTAAGGGCCAAGTGAATGGCGTGTATTTCAGCTGAATATATTGAGGCTTCCTTCGGAAGTGTTGCAGTGCGAACAATAGTGCCACATACTGCCGCCGCTCCTGTGCCACCCTCCCCTCGTGAGCCGTCCGTGTATATGGTCACGTATCCATCATATTGTTCTTTTGTTATTCTTTTATGCTCTCGCCGGATTATGTATTCGGGAGTTTCGTTCTTTGGGAGTTCGGTTAGTTCTGTATTTATAGTTGGTTTTGTTAAAGCCCATGTAGGGGTATCAATGTTTAATAGTCGGTAGGAAAAGTCTGGTTTAATTCGGTTTTTCCTCAAACTTAATTTTTCTATTAGTATTTGCATTCTGATGGCCAAAGTTGGGGTTATTCTCCTATTTTGAAAGAGTAGTCTATTGCTCGCCGTTACAGTGCAACTAAAAGCGGGGTTTCCGTGCTGACTTCGGACCTTGTAGTAGTAGCAGAGTGAGAGATAATTTCGTCTAATATCGGGAGGCATTTCATTGCAAATAATATATAGGCTATTTGTTGGGCTGGATCTAAATGCTCCCGTAGCGATTCGTAGTGCCTCGCGCGTAATTGACTCGAGGGGTTTCAAAGTTGTTTGACTGGCAGAGTTATAGATTATTGATCCATAGTCGAGAATTGATCTTGTCATACTTCTGTAGATTCTGAGAACTGTGGTTTGGTCGGCTCCCCAGCTTTGAGCTGTTATTGATTTCAGTACGTTAAGGCTGTCATTTCCTTTTTTCTTTAGAGCAACGATGTGTTGTTGCCAGTTCAATTTATCGTCGAAGATTAGGCCTAGGAATTTATGTGATTTTGTGTATTGAATGTTTTCGTTATTGATTTTGAGTGTTGGGCTGAGGAATAGTCCGGGTATAATATTAAAATGAATTGCTTTACTTTTGCTCAGTGAAAATTTGAATCCATGATTTTGAGACCACTTAAATATATTATCAATACAGGATTGCATTTTGTTTTGAATGACCTGGAGGTCTTGGTGGTGGTATCCGACTTGCAAGTCGTCAACATATAGAGAGTAATGGAAATTGTTGTCCGGTGGAATCTGTTTAGCTATGTCGTTTATTTTGAGGGCAAATAATGTAACTGAGAGGACACTGCCTTGAGGGACTCCGTTTCGCTGTTCGTAGGTGTTTGAGTTATAGTTATCCACTCGGACACTCAGTGTTCTATGTTCTAAGAATTTGGTGATGAAAATTGGTAGTCTACCCCTGAGTCCAATGTCAAATAAGTCACGTATAATCCCATATCTCCATGTTCTGTCATAAGCTTTTTCGAGGTCAAAAAACACTGAAATGAAGTGTTCTCTGTTTGCAAAGGCTAATCTTACGGTTGAGTCTAGTCTGACCAAGTGATCTACAGTGCTACGCCCTCTCCTGCATCCACACTGCGCTTTATTTATTATGTTATGCATATCAAAATATTCTATCAGTCGGTTATTGATCATTCGTTCCATAAGTTTGCACAGACAGCTCGTTAGTGCGATCGGTCTGTAGTTGTTCGGCTTACTGTGGTCTTTTCCAGGTTTTGGGATTGGTATTATTATTGAGTGCTGCCATTGTTGTGGGAAGTAGCCCGTTGTCCAGAATTTGTTAAAAGTGTTCAAGATGTATTGTTTAGCTGGTAGTTTTAGGTGTTTGATCATGTCGTATGTTTTTTTGTCGTTTCCTGGTGATGTGTTTTTAGTTTTTCTTAGGGCGGATTCAAATTCATGCATATGGAAAGTTTGGTTATAGATTTCTACGTTTGGCGAACTGAAATGGATCGGTATAGTTTCATTTGCGGTTTTTATTTGTTGAAATTCAGGGGAATAGCTTTGATCGCTTGACACTTCGCTGAAATTCTCAGCCAGTTTATTCACAATATCAGGGATTGTGCTGTAGTGTATATTGTTTTCGATTAATATATGGACTTTTCTTTGTACTCGACCTTTTATTTTCCTTATTGTTTCGTACACTCTGGCCATTGGTGTATATTTATTAAGTTGGTTTACGAAATTCTTCCACGTTTCCTGTTTGCTTGCTCGAATTTTGTATTTATGATTTGCCCTTGCTCGTTTCCAGTTAATTAAGTTAGTAAGATTTTTATTGCGGTGGTATTTCTTGTAAAGTTTTTCTCTTTCTTCTTTTGATTCTTGGAGTTCTTTTGTCCACCATGGTTTGGGGGTAGTATTTTCCTGGTATATAAGTTGGGATGGCTTTTTCAGCTGCTGAGTAGAACCGCTGGTATAAGTCGGTGAGTAGTTGTTCGTTATTAGTTGTTGTGTTCAACATCGGCTTGTTCCATGCATTGTTATTGGAATATAGATCCCAGTTAGCTTTTGAGTAGTTCCAGATAGTTGATGGGGGTTGGTTGGGGCGATTTTCGTTAAGGTAGGTGATCAAAATTGGGCAATGATCGCTATCACCCGGCGAGTCGAAAGCAACCCAGTCTAATAGCACGGCCAATGTAGGTGAGCAAATTGTCAGATCAATAGCTGATTCTGAATTGTATCCTATTCTAGTGGGTGAACCGGTATTTAATAGGCAAAGGTTATTGTTTGTAATAACAGTTTCTATCAGCTTCCCCCTATTATCTGTATTCTTGCAGCCCCATATGGTGCTGTGTCCGTTGAAGTCGCCGGCTAGGATGAAAGGATTCGGTAGTTGGTGGATTAGGTTATTTAGTTTTTCGTTTGTGACTGTTTGTCTACCGGGTATGTAGATGCTGCAGATGGTTATCAGCTGTCCTATGTTTACTTGAATGGCCACGCTTTGTAGTTCAGTCTGTAGATTCAGTTCACAAAAAGGTATTGAGCTATGGACATATATTCCAACACCTCCATGGGGGGTTCTGTTGTAATGACCGTGTCGTAGCACATCACTGTAGCCGTTTATTCTAAACTGGCAGTTATCCCATAGCTTTGTTTCTTGAAGTGCTATTATACTGGGTTGGTGGTTGTTTATTGTTTCCATTAGTTCATCTTTCTTTCCCCTGATGCGTTGGCAGTTCCACTGCAGGATTCCTACGTTAGCCATGGGGTGTGTTTGATTTGATTTTGTTATTCAATCGTTCAATTAGTTACTTTCTTTTGGGTGATCTATCTCTAATCCTAGAGTCTCGAGAGTAGTATGATTGTTCCTCATCTGAGTAAATTTGTCGTTTATCGTGTCTGTTGCGGCTGTAGGTGGGGGATCGTGATTTTGATCGTGATCTTGGTCGCTTCTTGTTTTGGGTTTTGGGAGGTTTGTGCTGCTTTGGGGGTTTGAATTCGTTGAAAATTCGTCTGGCTTCTTGTCTCATAATAGGGTTGCATTCGCTCGTGCCATCTTCCTCATTTTCAGATCCTTCGGCTGTAGTTTCAATATTAATTGTGGATTTGAGCAATTGTGTTGGGTTGGGTTTAATGCGGAGTATTTCTTTTTCGCATGTTTCGTGGTCGCGTTGTGAAGTTTGCGGTGGTTTGGTTTCTGGTGTATCGGTTGTGTTATCAGTTGTACCTGGTTCGTTACAAAGTGGGGGAGCCATATTTTGTTCGGTGATCGTTTGGTTTTTGGTAGCCGCCATAAAGGGTTGGGGGGTTGGTACTTTGGGTATTTGATCCGTTCGATTTCTGGTTATTTGTGCGTAGCTTTGATCGAGTTGTGGGGATCGTTTGTGGTATATTATAAGGGCTTGTTCTCTTGATACGTTTTGTTTAGTACGGATAGAAATTAGTTCTTGTTGCTTGCGTTGTTCCGGGCAAGTCCGGTCTCCAGTTTTGTGATTGTTTCCGCAGTGGTAGCATGTCAAGTTGTTTTCAGTGCAATTTGTTGCTTCATGGCCTTTTGTTGCGCATTTTCCACACACGAACTCTTCACTGGTACATCTTTTAGCAGTATGGTTGTATTCCAAGCACTTTTTACACATCATAGGGCGGTCGAAGTATTCATATATCCTACTCTTGCAGTCTTGGCCAAGGATGTCGATATACTCAGGGGGGGTTGAGCCTCTGAAAGTTAGAAGTATTGCTTTTGCATTTGTGTTACGGCTTTTTATCCAATTTGCTGGTTCAACATTTTTTATTATATGGTTTTCCATTAAACCTTGTTTGAATTTCTCGAAGTTGGTGAAGTCGTAGTTATAGATGTAGGCGAGTCCTTTTGAAAGATTTACATAGTTATTTTCTGTTACTTGCACAGGGATGTTGTTTATGTCTTTGATTTTCTGTATTTCATCTTTTTGTCGTGTGTGATCTAATTCTACAATAAATGTGTTTTTGCCGCCCGATCGAATAGATTTGGGTTTTCCTTGGATTTGGTTTGCAATACATTTTTCTAGGAGCCATGGAGTAATTTTCCGCTTTTCGTTTTCCTGCATTGTTATATTGAAATGAGTTGTGGGGGTGTTCGTATCTGATATTGGTATCTCGGAGTGTCCTGTGACTATCTGTACAGCACGACGCCTATTAACTCGTTGTTCTTGTTGGACTTTGCATATTTCTGTTTCCATGATATGTTTCGGGCATTCTCTGTGGCCAGTTTCATGTTGACGCTTGCAATGCATGCAGGAGAGGGCGCTGCCACAGTGTTCGCTGTCATGGCCTGTTTCTCCGCAGCGTTTACAGTTTACTTCGTTATGGCAGTGTTTGGCTGTGTGGCCGTAGTTTTGGCATTTGTGGCAGATCATTGGTCTATTAATAAATGGGTATACTATCGTATCTGATTTTTCGCCTGGGATATATATAGAGTCTGGTGTTGTGTAGCTATTAAAGGTTAGTAGGAGTGGGGTGGTTTGGGAGAATCGAGTTTTAATGAAGCTGGCACGGACAGCGTCACTGATATTGTACTGGCTCGTCAGGCCTTCCACAAAATCTTCCATATTATCTACATCGTATTCTTGAATATATATTAGTCCTTTGGATTGATTGTAGTATGGGTGTTCGCTGATCTGGCAATTAATGCCGTCGACGTTAGTAAGTCTGGTGATGCGCTCAGATTGGGGTTTGTTTCGAGTTTCTATGATAAAGTTATCTTTACTTGAATAAGTTATGCTTTTCGCCTTCAAACCAGTTATTTTGACTATTTCTTCTTGGAGGCAAAATGGATTTATTTTGGTTTCTCTCTTCGATTTTGAATTTGACCGAGAAGAACTTTGTATAATGGTCGTTCTTCGTCATTTCTTGGTTCAACGATATGGGTGTGTATTTGTTAGCTTTGCTTTGTTTTCTCACATTTTCCTTCTCGCAGCCCATGATTTTACTGTTTTTTCCTATGTTCTGCGCTTTCGTCATTTCTAGGATTTTTTCGAGTGTATTTTCGATTTTCCTTATTCGATCGTCTACATTTTGTGCTTCTTTTTCAACTTCATGTTTATCGGGGTTGATGCATTTGGTTGCATCACCTGCCGTAAGTCTATTCAGCACTTCATTTAATTTAGCCTCCAATTGGTCCACCTTACAGGTAGCACCGTTTGGTTCTGGTGGAGTTTTTTCGGTTGTTTGGTCAGATGTGTCATTGTTTTCGCTTATCTTCCTGGTGATAGTGTTAGTTTTGGGGTTTGTTGCACCTACGTTGGTAGCATTGCTTAGGTTGTTTTTGTAAGAGTTTATTCGTTGTTTTAATTTGTTTTTATTTTTGGCGTACATACTCCCGGCTTCAGAGGGGGTTTCCCCGCCTCGAAGTCGGGGTTTGAGGTATTCGCTGATTGTTGCCAGAAGTGCTTAAAGTTTTACTTTGGGATCCAAAGTAGTAATCCAAAATGGACTATTGGTCTGCGTAACTTAAGTCTATTCTTATAGGTTATTTAAGGGCCCTGGAGTATAGGGCAAATTAAAGAGAAAATAACTACGCAAATGAGACCCAAGCTCCGAAGAGCTCGGGCCGCCGCCCGACTTTGTTCTACCCAACAACGGGGATTTGGAAAAAACCTAAAATCTTAATCCCTCGAAAGAAAACTCAAAAGATAGAGGAAAGAGCAGTTGGGTATTTCAACGGTACCACCACGAGAAGGTGCCGGGTCAGCTGGATACCTGCTCGTGAGTAGGTATTCCTGTATCAATCCTTGTCTACGACTTCTTTCCCTTCACCAAGCTCAATAATTCAATAATTTGGTACCAGTAGCGTGGTAAAGGGAACACGTAAAATTTCCTCCTTGTTTCAAGTTTTTATGGTTCGTTCGCATCGAAGTCTAGGCACTAGGCACTTTCCCGAACTCCCTCAAAGTTGCTAGAGTAACCCCTATCTTTAAAAGTGGTGAAAAAACCTGTGTAAACAATTATCGACCTATCTCCATTCTACCAATTATTAGCAAAGTATTCGAAAAGATTGTGTATAAAAAAGTGTACTCTTATTTTGAACAAAAATCATTTCTTTACGATAAACAATACGGTTTTCGCTCTAAAAAATCAACAACACAGGCTATATTAAATCATTTACAATTCCTCTATTCTAATATAGATGAAGGAAAGCCTGTCTTCTCTGTATTTCTTGACTTCCGAAAAGCATTTGATTGTGTGGACCATAAAATACTATTATCGAAACTACACTGTTATGGCATTCGAGGGATTGCCCATGATTGGTTCAGATCATACCTAACAAATCGGAAGCAATACGTTGTCATTGACGACGCAAAATCAGACCCACAGACAATTAGCCATGGAGTTCCACAAGGATCTGTTCTCGGGCCTCTCTTGTTTCTGATTTTTATCAACGATATTGTAAACTCTACATCATTCTTCAAATTCATACTTTTTGCCGATGACAGTACGCTTTCTGCGGTCCTTCCGAACCAAAATCCTGCTATGATTGTGGAGAGTATAAATACTGAACTTCACAAGGTTTCATCGTGGCTCAAAGCTAATAAAATAAGCCTAAATATCGATAAAACAAATTATATTACTTTCTCATACAAGAAAGATGTATCTCTCCCATGCATTAAAATTGGCGAAGGTGAAAATCGAAGAAACCAACTCATGTAAGTTTCTGGGCATCATAATAGATAAACATCTGACCTTCAAAGAGCACATCACTCATATTAGTTCTAAATTATCAAAATCCATCGGAATCCTAAATAAAGTTAAAAATTTTCTGCCTGAACGCTCATTTCTCCATACTTGCAATACGGAATAGAAGCATGGCACGGAACTGATAAAAGTAAAACCAACAAAACTTTTACTCTGCAGAAAAGGGCTGTCAGAGCGGTAAAGAACCTAGAATATAATGCTCACACAAATGATTCTTTCAAAAATTTACAAATACTTAAACTTTCGGATCTCTACAAAATCTCCATCTGTAATTTCATTTACAAAACATTAAAAAATGATGGCGACAATAGCCTAAGACAATTATTGACTGCGCAAACTGGTCATCACGACCATTTAACTCGAAATAGAAGTAAATTCATGCTTCCTTATTATTCAAAGGCCAGGTCGCAACACAGTATTCTCTTCGTTGGAACCAAAACTTGGAACTCTATACCTGCAGAGATCCGTGAATGTAATTCGTACAAAGTATTCAAAAGACATCTTGAGTCTCACTTCCTATCAGAATACTAGTCGTGTGAGATCACCGTGTCGAAATCTTGCCTCCTACATGTAACTAATGATAATGTCATAATGTAACTTGCCTTGTGTACCATAACCAATCTTCTCTCTGCTCTTGAATCGTTTTATCGAACATACTGTTAAATATAGCCGACTTGACCTATATTGTAAAATACAGCATAAAATATCGAGTTAATTATCTCAATGATCAGTCTAATGCGAAACTAGGTTAAGTGAACTAGGTTAAACTTTTGTACACCCCAGAATAACGTGATGGTAGGATGCCCTAGAAGTCGCTGAACTTATTCGGGCCCACAGGTAGCTATACTCAAATTTGACCATTGTACTAGACTTAAGTAAAATTCTACCTCTGTATCACCTGTGGTAAATAAATTGTTTAAAAATTGTTTAAAGTCGCCAGATTTCCTACCATGAAATTACGATGAAATTTCAAACAGTGTAGGCAGGTTTGTCGAGAGCCAAGACTTGCGCTATTTAGGCAGTAGTGCCTCGACGCTCTGGCGCGGGTGATGCACGAAAGCTGTTTTTTTTACCGTCCGCTGCAGTTCTAGTTCATAGAATTTCAGTTCAGTATCTGAAATTCGTGTTGCTATTTCACACCATCAAGCGTGTAACCTCAACGTAGCCAATACTGATTCAGTTCAAGGGCAAGGCGTATCAAGGAAAGCTGTTGGGGGCTCAGAAGCCACGACTGCAGTTTCCTGTTTGAGAAACTGTGCACAATATTGAAACTCAGCAAGTTCGTAGCTTTACGCATATAGAAAGCCGTTAACTGAAACTAATGAAGAACTTTTCTTCATCGGGCAACCCGGCAGGTTTTTACCTTAAGCCACAATGTTGTGACATCATGCTACGAAGGCGCTGAACAAGTTTAACGAGTACGAGATGCAGAGCAAATTTTATTCAAATTTCAGCGACACTCGCTCATATGCCCACGTTCACAAAAAATTGAGTCACACGGTAAAACACGTCCCTTAAAAGATTAAAAGGAACAAGCGAGGTCATCTGACGCCAGCCTAGATGGCGGGAGGCACCACGTTCAGGGGGCCCCCGAAGTGCGCCAGCTCGATGGCGGTGTACCCCTCGGTGGTAGAGGAGACAGAGACCCTCCGGCTCAGCCAGGCCGCCAACCGGACTAGGACGGCCACGGCGGACAAGAAGCTCAAGACGAACCCAAGCGCCAGACCATGGCGCACCAATGGCGGCAGTCCTGAGAAATGCGATTAAATCAAACTTTCAGGAATAAGAAGTCGCTCACGCTGGGGTGGAGAAACCAACTGGATGTACGTTTCAAGACTGATGGCATCTCTTCAACATCGTCCCTACTGCTTTTACAGGTTCATCGGGTCAGGTGTAAGTCAGAAAACTGGCGAATCTACTTTATGCTGTAATTTAGCATCAACCATGGAAAGGGACCTTGGGACTGTAGTTTACCTAACATTTATTCTAGTATGACTAGTTTAAACAGTTGTATGCTGTCTGACAATAGACAGAGTTTTCTTCAAAAAGATTCAATCAAGCAATTCATTCAGAGGTACATTATCATATATGCTGTCAACGTGTAGAAACTACTCTTTACCAAATTCCTAATTTTTTCGCAAAATTCAACACTGAATTTACCTCAAACTAGTATACGATCTAAACAGCTACTGAAAAATGACAAGACGCGATTACCATTCCCTATACTGGTGTTTACTGCCAACTAATTAATTTCACTCTAGTTGAAACGGGACACTCGAGATCAGACAGGAAAGGAATACTGTGTAAATATTTTCACTGACGGAAAAGGTCTCATGAGGTATCGAACTCTCTGAACTAGCAGAGCTATAAATTATTTCAAGGATGTATGAAAATACAGCGGTAAAATTACGTTCAGGAAGTCGTGTCGGCTAGTTTAAACTCTAAAAAATCTCACCTCCATCAGCCGAAAGAAGGATGCCGAACGCTCCTGTGAGGACGAAAGGCACGCAGCCAAGTGTAACATAGGCAGCTCTTTTCAGGCGCCGGATCTCTGCGGCGTTAGCGTCGACCGCTTCCATCGTTGTTCGGGACAGATTAAAATCTGGATTTTGAAAGTAGTGGTCAGAACCAGGCCTCGATATCGAAAGACTGGTGGGTTGATATTTTCAAGGAGGGATAAGCATATTTGACCCTTGGAAAGATTTAATAGTACCACTGCTCAGTTGTCCGAGTTTAATTCAAGTAAAGGTAAATTTACGGACAATTTGTTCACGTACTAGCAAGTACGTTAAACTTTCTACCAGTTCTACAGGTAAAGTTCAAATCATCGGTCATGATTCCATTATTAATAGCTACAACTATTTACAACTTCTCCGCGGATATTACAGGTGCATGTAAATTATATGACAATTAATTCATGCCGATCCTACCATGAACATCTGACTTATAGTGTTAACAGCAGAATATTGGAAAGTAACGTAAATAGTGCCGAATTGTTCTAGGGTTGAAGTTCAGGTTATCACTACTTCGCGTATGAGGTTATCGTATGAACTTCAATAACGAACTGGGGCTGGTTGTCGTAAGTTTTCATATGCAAGATAATTCGTAACATAGTACCAACCCCTCCATTTTGAACGTAAGCACATAGAGTTAAAACCACGGTTGCAACTGCATTGCGTTGATGCCTATTATAGTCGGATAGCTAATGGCTAATAATAATGGCATCTACACGTGCTTTATTTCTAATTTCAAGCCCGATACATATCACCTTGTACGTTGGATTTTCAAATGCCTTCAAACTTACGCCAGGACGCCGTGACGCTTTCCCCGGTCAAGACCGGTAACCATTTCAGACACCTGGGTAGAGTGGGGTATTGTGCTTTGAATTTTTCTCCTCTACCCAACGGAGAAAGTCTCCACCAGCGCCGGGACTCGAACCTGGGTTTGCCTATACGGAGGCGGGTTCGATAGCCGCAAGGCTTCGACGAGCGCTATACGTTACTACGCTATCTATACCCTACTACGCCAACATACACGACCCACTAACCATTTGGATAGGTAATATTAGACGTTCGCATGTACTAGAGTATCATGAGTTTTAGATAAGCATCGTGAATATCATCCATTAACTGTTTATCTACCCACAACTTGGACAATGCTTCCCAGGCATAGCTATTTCATACATACACGTTAAAACAGATGACGTCAGGTGAAGGCTAGTAAGAGTCAGAGACTTGCTGTGGGTCGAATGTTTCCGAACACGACTTGTTTCCCTCAAAAAATCTCTTAGTCTGTCGAGTCAAATTGGAAGAGCTCGAAAAAGTTCTGCTCAAATTCAATCGAACTAGGAAAAATTACGCAGTAAATTTGAGGCATTAGTGTTCATAATGATAATAATTAATTGCACTGCACTTGAAGTTTGATTAATTTTTCCTAATGTTTTTATTTAATTTGAATCGCATCGTAAGAAATGAAACTTAAATCAAGTGCCTGTATAAACCACGCCTTCTGAGACCCTCAGCTGAGCTCCAACGCTGCCTCTGAATCTCGCAGTCTGCATCTGCCCATTTCTATAAAAGATATGTGCTTTTGTTTTCTACCTGCGACAGAAATTCTTAGATTAAAATTTAAATTGAACCCTACTGAAAAACGCAGTTATTATGGAATGGAAAAAAATGTTGAACACCCTTGAAATTGCGCCTTCCATGGAATAGTTCGATATCAGAGCGTTTTAAACTAAACATGCGGCTGAAAATGTCTGGGTACTCCAACTAATGAAATAGCTGCAAATTATTTTTTCAGTTAGCCAATAATCACAGTATCCTTTTGTTACCCATTAACAATTAAGACTGTCAATTACTTGTTTGCATGCTATGATTTGAGCCAGTTATTTGACCGATGAAAAATCTTATTTGTGTAACATATTGTTGTTGTACAACCAAGAGGTCTACAAAAAACACATTCATGACCTCGAACATTTGTTAAGCATGATGAATTGATATAAAATTTTTAATGGATTCTGTATAAAAGTGTTTAGGTTATTTAAAAAAACATTTGTTGGTCCACATCAAGTTTACGTTATCCCTGGAGAACGATTTAACTGTCTTCAAATTGAAGTGGATTGATATTCAGTGAAATTTCTGGATAAATATATGGATTAAATTTCAGTGAGATTTGTGGATTGAGATGGGATTAAAATTCAGCGAAATTTTGTCCTTTGCAATTTTTCTCTTTGGCAATTCGGTCACCGTGACCAGGGTGGTTTGACTACTACGAATAGAAAGACCGGACTACTTCCAGGCAGTCGGTGAATGATTAAATTATGACATTAATGTTTTATTTGAGAGCGATGGAAATTTTTTGAAGACAACTTAAAAGTTAGAAAAAAGAAATAAAACATAGCAAAAGTACTCATCTTTTCTGGGAACAAAATAATAAAAATAAAAACATAATTTGTTGCAATACATTTATTACATAAAATGCATAGTATTGGGTTTTCAAACGTCCTACATTTTTAAAAAGGCATGCTCAAGTAAGGGCCTGGAGACTTCAAGAAGCGTTAGCGTTCCTTTGACAATTGCGAGCTTACGTGGTTTGCTTCGCGACCTGATTTTGCACACACCAAAATATTTTCATGTGTTGGGAAATGACCGCTAATCATTATGAACTCTAAAAAAACCTTGATGATGACCACAGTAGAAGGTCGTAACATCGTTCTTTACTTAGCGTGCTAATATTTTTACTCTAGAGTTGTTCTTTTTAAAATTTCGAATGAACTAAAATGTGATTTTAGAAAAGCGGAGAAATTGTTAAAGACTAATGTGACATTATGAACTCTAAAACTAAAATATAAACACTTCTGTAGAAACAGATGTATCCATTAAAATATTGTCCGTAAGTTTTCAAGTTTTTTTAATTTATTCAATACATTCTCGAGTTCTTCCAATGTGACTAAACAGACAAAAGAGACCATTGCTGGGGAAACAATTCTTATTCCGAAAGTTTTCATGGTTATTCTCCCCCTGTGACGTCCGCTGGTTGTGAGCTAAGTGGTGAGTAGTGGCTCCTTGCACAAGGCCTCTAATTTTCTTATGTATGAGGCTGGGATAATGTAACGACCTTCTTGTCAGGAGTTTTAATGTATTCAAGTTGGGGTAGTTTTGAGCGCTAGATGTTAACGCGTGGGAAGAGGTGTTAGAATTGCGTTCGTGTGGTCTGGAAATAGGACTTGTATTACGTGAATGGGGTGTATAAATGCATGTTAAATAATTTCTGGTGTTCTTCCGGTTTGTTAGGTGGTGATATTAAACAAGATGTAGATGTTAGAGCAGCCCTGTGTGAATACGGGAAGATTGAATTTATATGTACGGCAAGTTAAAACAGTATAAAGAAGTAAACCCAGTTTCTTCCTTCAAACTTTGTCCACGTAGGAGCATGCACAGCATTATACCGGGAGCTTAAGTAAGGGTATTTTTCAAATCTGAGCTCACCAGGTGCAGACATGTAAATTGTTATCTCGCGGGAAACCCAGAATTTCGCAATTATATGATCGCTAATCTCTTTGTGAACAATCGATTACATTAAAGATACCGGCTTAATTAAAAGAAAGTTGAACTTGTTTTCCATGCCACCGACCTCTACATTAGCATCCTCCTAATAGTGTGCTGTCAGTTTTTCGTATCTAGCCGTTGACCATGATTTAAGTTGTCGAAATGGAAGCTTGAATCTGATGGCTGGGTGCTGAGCGCACAACAGCTTTGAATTAAACCAGAATTATTATACCTGATCGTATAATATCATAAAGCCCCGAACATCACCTGTAGAATAGATTTATAAAAATTGAATGTCTGAAGTGTTAAAGCTTCATCAGTTGAACTCCTAGTAAATTCTGGCTAGAAACCAGGTTCAAATGAAATCACGAGTCTACTCTGTAGGTGTTAATTAATAAAGTTCTTCTTTTCTGAAACGCTCATTAGGTCGTAGATTGTGCATTTTGAAGAGGCCTTTACGTCTGCAATGGCCATTTTATGTTGGTACTCGTGTACGTAAACCCTGCTTATCTTGGTTTGTTGGCTTCCTTTAGTTTGATATAAGCCAGCTACTTTACAGACCAGAAGTAAAAAGTACTAGACTTGGTAAAACATTCTCAAATTCATTCTCGATAGATTTTCTAAATTACATAATAGAAACCATCTAAATTGGTGGATTAATTATAAAACTGGTGAACCTAAACACTTTAACTCCTGAACCTGTACGGCTAAATTTACTGTCCAGTTCCTGGAAATCGAACGCTGATTTGACACGGTCAAACCTTAAACAATTTACCAATTTAAACAATTTATTTACCACAGGTGATACAGAGGTAGAATGTTTCTTAAGTCTAGTACAATGGTCAAATTTGAGTATAGCTACCTGTGGGCCCGAATAAGTTCAGCGACTTCTAGGGCATCCTACCATCACGTTGTTCTAGGGTGAACAATAATGTTTAACCTAGTTCCCTTAACCTAGTTTCGCATTAGACTGATCATTGAGATAATTAACTCGATATTTTATGCTGTATTTTACAATATAGGTCAAGTCGGCTATATTTAACAGTGTGTTCGATAAAACGATTCAAGAGCAGACTGAAGATCGGTTGTGTTACCCAAAGCAAGTTACATTATTACATTATCAGTAGTTACATGTAGGAGGCAAGATTTGACATGGTGATCTTACACGACTAGTATTCTGATAGGAAGTGAGACTCAAGATGTCTTTTGAATACTTCGTACGAATTACATTCACGGATCTATGCTGGTATAGAGTTCGAAGTTTTAGTTCCAACAAAGAGATACTGTGTTGCGACCTGGCCTTTGAATAATAAGGAAGCATGAATTTACTTCTATTTCGGGTTAGATGGTCGTGATGACCAGTTTGTGCAGTCAATAATTGTCTTAGGCTATTGTCGCCATCATTTTTAATGTTTTGTAAATGAAGTTACAGATGGAGAGTTTGTAGAGATCCGAAAGTTTAAGTATTTGTAAATTTTTGAAAGAATCATTTGTGTGAGCATTATATTCTAGGTTCTTTACCGCTCTGACAGCCCTTTTCTGCAGAGTAAAAATTTTGTTGGTTTTATTTTTATCAGTTCCGTGCCATGCTTCTATTCCGTATTGCAAGTATGGAGAAATGAGCGTTCGGTAGAGCATTTGTAAAGCTGTTTCAGGCAGAAAATTTTCAACTCTATTTAGGATTCCGATGGATTTTGATAATTTAGAACTAATATGAGTGATGTGCTCTTTGAAGGTCAGATGTTTATCTATTATGATGCCCAGAAACTTGCATGAGTTCGTTTCTTCGATTTCACCTTCGCCAATTTTAAGGCATGGGAGAGATACATCTTTCTTGTATGAGAATGTAATATAATTTTTTTATATATATTTAGGCTTATTTTATTAGCTTTGAGCCACGATGAAACCTTGTGAAGTTCAGTATTTATACTCTCCACAATCATAGCAGGATTTTGGTTCGGAAGGACCGCAGAAAGCGTACTGTCATCGGCAAAAAGTATGAATTTGAAGAATGATGTAGATTTTACAATATCATTGATAAAAATCAAACATGAGAGGCCCAAGAACAGATCCTTGTGGAACTCCATGGCTAATTGTCTGTGGGTCTGATTTTGCGTCGTCAATGACAACGTATTGCTTCCGATTTGTTAGGTATGATCTGAACCAATCATGGGCAATCCCTCGAATGCCATAACAGTGTAGTTTCGAGAGTAGTATTTTATGGTCCACACAATCAAATGCTTTTCCAAAGTCAAGAAATACAGAGATGACAGGCTTTCCTTCATCTATATTAGAATCTAGGAATTGTAAATGATTTAAATATAGCCTGTGTTGTTGATTTTTTAGAGCGAAAACCGTATTCTTTATCGTAAAGAAATGATTTTTGTTCAAAATAAGAGTACACTTTTCTATACACAATCTTTTCGAATACTTTGCTAATAATTGGTAGAATGGAGATAGGTCGATAATTGTTTACACAGGTTTTTTCACCACTTTTAAAGATAGGGGTTACTCTAGCAACTTTGAGGGAGTTCGGGAAAGTGCCTAGTAAGAGAGACTGGTTAATAATATTTGATATCAGTGGGGCTACAATGTCAGCAATAACTTTAAGTACTTTAGTCGGAAACGTTTGTAACCCACTCGATTTATTTTTCATGTTGTTTATGCACGTAATTACATCGGAGGAGTTTGTAGGCGTAAAGTATAAGGAGTTGGGTTCTCGAATATGATCCATAAATTCCAGGTGATCAGTAGGTTCACTTGGAATACCATCAGCTATGGTTTTCCCTACGTTTACGAACAAGTTGTTAAAGAGATTAGCAATTTCTTTCTCCTCATGATATTTTACATTATCTTGAACAATATATTCAATTTTCTTTTTAGCGGCATTATTCGGTTTACAGCAGGAGTTAAGGAGATGCCAAGTCTTTTTAACGTCAGTTTTGAATTGAGTAAACTTGAGCGTAAAGTAGTTCTTTTTGATGTTCTTATCTGGTTTGTTACCTAGTTTCTGAATCGGTTATATGTTTCTCTAGATATTCGTCCTTCGCAAAGGAGGGCTAGGTACGCTTGACGTTTCTTTATATTTATCACGATGTCTCTAGTAATCCAGGGCTTTTGTTTATTTTTCGGGTCAACTGTACGAGTTACAATTGGGCAACACTGATTGTATGCGGTCATTATAGTTTCAGTCAACTTTACTACTGCTTCTGCTTCTTGTTTACCTTGTTTATTCTTTACGCTTGCAGTTTTAACTACCTGCGATCCTCTACGATGGAAGTTTTCAGAAACTCTCCCTGCGCTCGCCTGCTAAGATACAAATCCCTGAAGACTGTGTGTCTGACGCTCTCTTTCTGTCTGCCATTCGCCCTGGTGATAACTTTCGGCGTGTTGCTGCTTGCCTACAAAGGTAACCGTCTTCGTCAAGCATTATTCTTCATATCTGCTAATGATACACAAGGAATTCTTGTGCTCGGATCTCGGCTTGTTCTCAAATCGCTAGCCTCTGGAATTGGTGATGGGAAATGAAGCTAGTCTCGTGTTCTTCTGCGTTCTCGCTCATGTCAAGTGGTGGCTCGTCTGCTCGAATATTGTTTGCTAGCTTCACACCTGGATCAAATGCCTAAAATTTAATGAAAAATCCGCTGCAGGTTCAAACCAACTACCCAAAAATGTGGGATTGAGAATACTCGAAAAATTAATGATCTGAACATACAGAGATCAAAATATTGTTACAGCCAACTCCTACCTGCTCACACGAATGTATAGTAGATCTGAAATGAAAGTACCCTCGGGAAAAATTCTACTTCCTCCAGGGCTTGCATGATTTAAAGTCATCGTAACCCTGATTTGACTTGACCTACTGCTCCTTGAATGTTGAGTGTATAAAGTGACATTTCCTCAAGCTGTGTTTAACTTGACACAGTGATAGAATAAATTTTTATTTTCATAACTTTGCGAACTCTAATCCAATTGCCGTATCGTCAGATTTCTCGACATCAGACAGGCAAGGCATCATGGCCGCTCTCGTTTTGAGCGCCCTCGCTGCTATGGTTGTAGTGGCAACCCTGCTGTATTGGAGGTTTTCTCCTCCAAAACCAGCCAACTACCCGAAGATAGTGATGGCGAATGTGGCTGGATACACCTAAAATGTGACCCTAGTGTCCATGCTTGAATCCATGAAAAGCTCTTAATGCTCTCCTGTGTGCATTGTAGCAAAATGTTTTATGGATTGACTTAAAAAACCTCTTCTTGAACGTTAGTTCTTCAGCCATGATAAAATTTTAATAAATATCTGGTTTTCTTTGCCGAGTCCTTACATCCCATTTGAGCTGGTCATGAAGGGTTTGACGGCATATCAATGATCAACGTGCGGGTTGCCAGACAAATTTCATTGCTAGAACTAACCTATACTGTGAAAGCAAAGTTCTTGAACGCCAACAAAACTGTCACAAAGCTCTAACGCGTTTTGTGAACCAGTTAGGCTTCCATCCTACATTTTGCTGAAAGAACTGGTAATCATGGCCCTAGAACAACTTGCGAATATGGAGTTCTGCATCCGCCAAAACGTCAGAGAAGATAGTTTTCGGGACGTGAATTAATTTTGATCAGAGGACCTGGTGCACATTTCTCTTGATTTAATTTTTCATTAATGCTGAACGTTATGACGAGTTTCGTAAGATTCGTCTGCCAACTCGAAGCCAGTGAAGCAAAAAACGCTCTTTTCGCATAGTTAGGCTTATAAGCCGTCAAAGGTAAGCTGGCAGCCCTTCTGTTCCTTAAATTTCATCCTTCTGAAATGCGTCCGAACACCATTCACGACTGCAGAAGTGATGGCAAGAGACGGCTCCTAATAGCTTCTAATACTATTTGTCTGAAATACGTGAAAAGTAGCATATTTATGCTATCTATTGCAGAGAAGTCGCGGCCTAGTAATTAGCCTCGTCCGTTCACCATTTGCAGTAAAGTTGACGTGATCGTTTGTTTTCCTGAGTTCATAAGTTCCATAAAGGCAAGATAAACCACGCTCCTCGCCACGGGCAATAGAGAACGCTTAAGTAGAGTTAGATGGCGAGACATTTTAGTCAGGCGCTCGTATGCCAACCAACTTTTGTGCAGTAGCTTCCTAAGTTGGCGATAGCACATCTAAAAATTTAATATTGAAGTATGTTACAGCACAAGTTCCCATTATTGTTAAATTTACAGGTCCCATTGTAAGGTTACTTTATTAATGCATACTTCTCCGCGTTGAGGCCCTTGTTATAAGCCCTATGGCTCAGGGTTGGTCTACACCTCGACGTAGTGTAGTTTACTTGGAAAATTTCCCGAACGTCGGATACCGACATGAGTTAAATCGCATGACCATATTGAGTAGAATTCTTATGGAATAAGTTTTCCCTTCATTGGTAGTCTGAAGCAGCGAGGATTTCGGAGGATGGTGATGGCGTGTCAGATTTCCCTCATCCTGATCGCATATATATAGGTTCTTCTAGAGGGTAGTCATTGTGATGTTTTCTCGCTGATTTTATTGGCGTTTAACTCTGCTTAGGACTTGATATTAGAGTTATAGACATGGTAGCCTACATATTTTCACTTGATTTCAAAATATTTTCCATGAACAAATGACGCTAATCCAGCAGGTGGTTGGCTTTAAGCAAAGGCTCTTATAATCACCGGTACAGTATGCTTCGCTACGGGAGCGAATTAAGAACTAGGTGAACGTCATGAGAACGGAGTTTTTCAAAAAAGTTGATGCGTGGAACCCAATAAAACTATTTGAATCTTTTTCTATTTTCTTACATAGAAGCTCTGTCATTGACAATCGTATATGGCAATCGTCTAGGCTGCTTGGCAGCTTTGTTGCAATAGTACGAACATTGTGAAACTGGTGTAGGGAAACTCCTTGCGCATGGATGTCATTCTGAGTATAAAAAGATTTGTTACTGCAATTTTACGCAGCATCTCTTCACTCGTACAGCTCGAATGTCTATGGAAAAACAAAGTATTTTCTTAAGCAGGTTAAGGTGAGCTTGGTGCGAATGCAGTTTAATTTTATTATAGTCCTCATTCGCTGAAATCTCTCGAATTTTGTTTCTCGAAGAAAAAATTGGAAATCGCAGAATATCGAATATAATGGACAGCGTAAAATTGATCTCAGACAACTTGCGAAGATCGAGTTGCCGTAACAAATGGTTTCTAGAGTCTAAAGCGAAAGGTTTTCAGTTTCTCGTGAAATTCAGATAAAAATTCTTCGTCCTTAAGAGTCTGCACTAGTGTATTGGTAGAACTTGCATTTTTTTACAGCCTCGTTTTAATTATTTCTACGTACCTACTTCTGGCGTTTCCCCGCACGTAGATTATCGGTATATTTTACTCTTTTAGTAGTCAAGATAATTGACGTTAGCGGAACCTCTCAAGCGCGAATGTCTCTATTGAGATACAGCTCCATCTCTACCCAAAAAGTTGCTTTCAACTAATGTGAAGGCATTCACTTGTAACTCGAAAAGATTGATTTCGCCTGGAGTTGATCAATACGGCTGGGGGTTCCAACTACCTAGGATGCTCCTACAGCATGATCCTAAAGGTCCAGGACTATGGTTAGCTGAGGGTATTGCAAAATATTTGCTTTTATACTGGCCCAAATGCTCTATCTTAGGCCTTCCGACTTCTTTTCCGCGTTTGAATACATTCATTTCAAACGTACTACGAAATGTACTTATACTTGAAATGAGTACTTATATGTGAAGGCTGAAAAGACCTAGTAGGTGTGGTGAGTTTTTGCTCGGCCTGTTTTACGCGGTTGTCTACCAGACGTGGAATACCCTTGTTCAGTCGTCAGAGTTCAAGTCGCTAGGCAACACCACATAATACTTGAATATGTTAAAGCGTTTAATGCAGGACAAGTGCACTTACCAAAATTCGAAAGTACCTTACAAAAAAGTCACAATCGTGACAGAAATAAACCTTGAGGAGGAAACTGTTTGATAGCGAGTTCAGATGTGTTAGCCCGTATTTGTGCTCTCCGTTCCGGAAAAGATGGTCAGAGCTGTTGTATGAGAGGAAGACATTGACTACTCTTTCAAATTAAGTGGGTGAAAGAACAGCTACGCGCTCGTCGTACTGGTTATTGAGCAGCCAGCTAAACGCATAGTAATTATTTCCCACACCCACAGATGCTTCGCTGTTATCTGCTCTGGAAATTGGAAATTGTCTTATTAAGGCCGATTGTGAAAAAATTAGTTTCAAGAAACTAATCCTTAAAGTAATCGTTATTTGTCGATATCTGACCCAATGGAGCACGAGTAGTCTAATTGTTGATAAATTTAGCATGATGCACAAAAGTATGCAGCATTTTTTATCATAAAAGTTCTCTGTTATTAGGAATTTTGAGTACTTTTTATAAATTTCATTGTTTTAAACTCTGCATACATTCGCATACATTCCATTATGACTTCTCCACCGTGACATGCATGGTTTCAGCCTCCTTTGTATAACCCTTACAATGATTTCAAATTTCAGTATGGCCCTAATTAGACCATTTGACAAAGTCTCAGGTGCAGCTTGCTGAACTGCAAAACTTCCCCAATAGATTTGTATACATGACAACAGCTTTGGCTTAAGTGACATCAGGGAATAATGTTGAAAGCATTCATAGACAATTTATAATCAGATCAAAATTAAAGGGTCGAAATGGCAGAAATTTTAAAAATATCTTAGTTTATAAGTTTACTACCTCAAAGAACATGCTTCAAGTCGCACAACAAATTTATGATGTTGCATATATAAATGCAAAAAAGGGTTATTATAGTACAAATACAATTGACTAGATTCGAAGTTTTGTAGTAACTGCTGTGCATTTATACACATGCTTGCATCCATCTATGCAAGGTACACATCTATGCGCGAAAATACCAGCATGCTAGCAATCTCATCGCATTCGTACACTATAAGAATGTAGTTTAATATGTAACCATGAAAGTCATCAGAGAGCTGTAGCAATCGTAATGAAATTGCAAAAGTAGGATAAGCCACTTTGGTTATTTAAGGTATATATATACTGTACGTTCATCAACGTTTCATCTCTGTTCATTCGTCTACATAGAGCAGATACAGATAATGTTTCAGTTTGTTAACTCTTGTTGTAGAGTACGCAATGCTTTGCAATTTCTACCTTTTAAATCGTGAATTCATTCAATTCTTTGCAATTTATGCTTGTACAAGGGTGCGGGGTGCAAATGAGGACAAATTGAGGGGCAAAAATTAAGGGGCATCTGCGCTCAGATTTTTTGTTGAGATCACGGTGCAGTGATGCTGATGCACTGCCAAAAAGGAAAAAAAGCGCTCACACCTGCTTATTATCGAGTAATCGTACTGGTTCATACACCAATGTAAAAGCTATGTCTTTCAAAAGCGTTTTTGTATCAAAGTCTTAACTTTTGCTTATGGTCTGCCATTAGAGTGATAGAGGTGTTTTCGTGGTTATTTTTCCGTTGTGACGCAAATTAAAGCGTTTTTTTGCTGTTTTACTCTCAGTTGATGCAGTCACTGTCATATATATTTGCGGACTCAAATATGGTATTTCCAATGGTTTGATTTAAAACCTTCATATGAAAGAAATAGGCCTTATATGTATTATTTTTGCATCAACTTCTCTGTGAATTAGCTATTTTTTACTCTCGAGCTCTAACTATTCATAAGTACAATACATTGTCAGCTTTGCTTTCTATATATTTTAAAAAAAATATTCGACCAAAGTATTTCTAGAAACTTTTAGTTATTAGGAGAACTGTTCTACAAACTTGACAACTCATTTTTGCATGTATATTTTATAAAGTTACTCGACAAAAAGCAACCCTTTCATTAAGAAAACATGTACTTGAAATAAAAAAGTATAATATAATGATTGTTTCTTTACTAGGGTAATTCATCAAATATCGAACAGAAACCACGTGTGTCTAGAAACAACCTTCATAAATCGGTAACTTTTGCTCTGAATAACTGTTGCGGGCCTCAAGATTATTCTTGAACAGTTGCTTTCTTGTTCTGTGATGTCGCTTTAAAGACAACGTAGATTGTTGGAATTTATTTATTGTTCTAAAAATCGATTTTTTTAATAACATAATTTCATCAATATCGAACATGAATCGAACAAGAATTTCGATTCGAACAGGATGGTTTGTCAATTAGTTCTCCTCGTATGGAACATTTGTTAGACTATTAGCACGCCACGTATGGTTTGTCTATTAGTACGCCTCGTATATTTTGTCCATTAATATGCCTCGTATGGTTTATCTATTTGTACACCTCTGATAGTTTGTCTATTAGTACACCTCGTATAGTTTGTCAATTATTATGCCTCATATGGCTTTTCTATTTGTACACCTCTGATGGTTTGTCAATTAGTACTCCTCGTAAGGAACTTTTGTTTTAGGACGTCCTATATTAAGAAAATTTTTAAAACCTTATATGTTGACATGTATCTCATGTGGCCACTTGGAAAATAAACGTTTTTCTTTCATTTTTTTTTTCTTTGGTGCACTGGATTTTCTTGGAAATGCTCGCGGTGGCACAGCGGTTAAGGGATCGGAGTTGTATGTTGGAGTCGTGGGTTCGTATCCCGGCGCTGGCGCTGCGATTTTCCCCGTTGGGTATAAGGGAAAGCTCAAGCACAATACCCCACTCGACCCAGGTGTCGAAAATGGGTACCGGCTTTACGGGGGAACCGTCATGGTGTCCTATATATGTAGCATACCGCTACATAAGCGTAAAAATTAGAAATTTGCCATTCGCACTTAAATAAATTAATTAGTAGCATTAAAAATCTTACTCTAATTTATTATTAATTATTTTCTACTTCTAATTCGTAATCATTGAAGTTTTTGTGTAAATACATGAGACGATAAAATAACAATTTCCATTTTTCGAGAGAGAAGCCCTCTGGTGGCAATACTGCGCAATGCGCGTCTCTGTTTCAAATAGAGCACTCTTACTTTGGCGGTTGACTAGCCCGCTCACAGCATTTTTTTCTCGTGAGTAATCAGTGTTAGAAAAAAATCGTGTTCTTTCTTCGTTCTCGTGAGTAATCAGTGTTAGAAAATAATCGTGTTCTTTCTTCGTGTTCAGTGAGTATTAATAGTTGTCAGTGCAGGGTTATTTGGATTACGTAGTTATGCGTAGGAATTGTGATGTAGCATGTTTCCATTCAGTGTTTTGTTTTTTCTCAACGTGACTTTTGCGTCAGATGTGCATTGCATTTCCGTGTCATGATTTTATTATCAAAACATAATCATGTTTCGTTCCTTTCTTCACTACAATAGTAGATACCTGCAGTTTTCATTCATGATTCGATACTCGGAACGAACGCGGCGAAATTTGCCGGCGTTCGTTGTCGATAGCGTCTTTGTGTAATGGCGGAACCTCACACCGTCGTCTCTTGTCACTAATCCGTGACTATAATTCACTATAGGCATGTGTTATAGTAGCATTTATTTTTTTACAACCGACTTGCAGTGGTTTTTAAATTACGAAAAGTATTCATGTCTATGCTTGATAAGTTTTGGAATTTCATTTCTTAATTCCATACTCTTTGAGACCTTTACGTAACCGCACTTATTTCAATATAAAACATTTCAATAAAATTTAATTTAACTCATCGCATTCTTGTGACAAACACCCACTACCATCTGCCTATCTTGAGTGTGTGCAAATTGCTGGCGGCTTGGTTGAGGCCGACGCGTAAAGCCGCCCGGCTAAATCGCCACACGGAATTTTCATGCTTTTGTTTTCTTCTTCTCCGCGTATTTCCCGTCTGTGAAATCAACGCTTAGGTTTTCCCTTTCCTTTTATCATTGGGGATATATATTATTCCTTAATCCCTTTATTATTGCAAATGATATCTACCAGGACTTTTCAGTAGGATTTATATCCATGAACTTTAGGATTTTTATGTTTTTTTCTTACTGCTTTCAAAAGTGCAGTCACTTGATATTTTCACGATATTCCGTAGATCTCGTGTTTACTTGCCCGTAGTCTCTGTAAGGAATCACGATCTTTATTACCGGAAGTTCTTAAACCTAATACTCAGATTTTTAAAGCCAGAGGCATTAGTGAACAGTTTTGACAGCTAAACAGTTTAAACAATTTATTTATTGTTAAAACCTGTCAACCAGAATCTGTCCTATCTCCTTGAGTTTGCCAAAAGTGAGAATCCTTAAAGTAGCTGGTGTCAAACCTGTAGGAGTTTCTCGGAGTTCTCCGTGTGGGAAGAGTTGTCATTATATGTTGGATTGCCAGTGGTGGAATGTCTTGATGTCTCTCCTGGAACGTTTCATCCAGCGCCTCTGCCCTTACAGGACCTCAACGTCATCACACACACCATTTACAACATTCTCCCTGGGCCGCTTTTGGTTTTTTTCTACTTGGATTGGATTTGGCTATGCTCTGGGCCTTAGCCGGATATATTCTCTAATTACGGGCCTTAATTCTCAACTGCCTAAAAGTACGGGCACCATTGAATTAGCTTTGCATTCGCTGAATTCAGCGTGCCTGGATCTTAAGTACTATTCAAACCAAGAGTCATCATCGCCATCAGGCTCGGCTCCTTGATCAAACTCACCTGCCCCAAAATTAAGCATGCTTTGCCCACACAAATAGCTACGCACCGATTGTTGTGCTTGTTTAAAAATTGCCCACAGTAAATTGAATATTCTGAACTCGATACACTTAAAAATCTCACCCACCGGCCGGAGCGACGCCAGCGCTCACCGAAGCTCACCACCGGCACTCCGGACCTCACTGGGATTCCAGTCAAGCTCATCGAAGTCCTCCTGGTTCCTCTTCAAATAAAACCACCTGAAATAAGCTGAGTCCAAATCCGTTTTTCATTATCCCTCTTGTAATTTCCCACAACACTATCGAGAGTTGTTCGAGTTTTTGGCCGTCAAGAACTAACATTTCAGTTCAAACTACCCCAACGGTCATAAATCCCGACATATATGGTGTTAGTTATAAGACATTTGAAAAACCAATGCTTAAGATCATTTGTATCAGGCTTGATTGGAAATAAAGCATCCCAAAGATGCCGATGTTTGTTTTGTTTGTTTGTTTGAAATAACTGTCTCATTACTTATTTTCAAGATGCATTTGAATGGAGAGTTATCGAAATTTGAATATGATGTCAATGTTTCATTTGCAGTGTTTGTTGAACCATCATTGTGATCATCAACCTGTGTGACCTTTTTTGGAGTAGAGTGTAAAGCACTCGTCAATGAATTATTATTGATGCTTGCATCAATTTTCTTGGCAAGGGAGTGATCATCAGTAAATGTAGCCAGACGAATCATTGATGATCTTGAGGGCCTTGGAACACCAGCAGCTGATTGATAGCCCCTCACCAGAATTCCCATCTTCAACTATTCAATGTTATTATCAAGCGTTAATACAATATTTTAATGAAATAAAACAGGCGTGCAATAGATCGATTCAGTTATTTAAAAGAATTAAGAATCGAAAAGCCTTGTTCGAGGCATAAATTCATGATTTTTAAGGAATTTCGATTCGAACACCTTTGTTCAGTATTTAATACTGACATGAAAAAGGAACTGAATGTCGAACATGGAATAATTGTCAAGTTTTTGGCGGAAAAGAAAAAAATACAGCAACAGAACATCATATGACAACACTACTCTCTAGTTATGACGGGAGGTTGACGGTGACCCAACAACAATTAAACCGTCGCAATTTTCCCAAGGTGCGTAAGATTTTTCGAGTGAAAAAATTCGACCAATTTGTAAGGGTCGTACAGAAAATGCGTTCGCAACCGCTGGTAGCAGTTTGCAGCTCACAGAAATGAGTTTTTATCACTAAAATAGGAGTTTTAGATGTAAGATCACTGGCACTGAGTAAGTTTGGATGCTTACTAAATTTATTACGCGCATATTTCCAAAGTTGTTCGATAATCAGTTCAGTTCGATATTTGATGAATTACCCTACTTTGATTCAATATTCGCAAGAAATATCTAATTCTGCTTAAATCTAGCAGTGTAAATAATAAACGGAAAACAAGATAAGGAAAGTTTCATATTCGATAAGGTTCAATTTCCTCCTTTTTCTCAAAATTCAGAGATAGAAAGTCATTCAATTACGTTCTTCAAATACAGTTGAAAAATGGCATAGTCAGTAAAGTTTTACTCGTATATTTTTGTATATCACTTATTTATCTTATGAAAATATTTTCAGAAATATCGTTTATTCAAGTTTTCCCTACTGTTTATGCAATGAAAATCAGATTTATTTTTTCATCGATTCAACTTTAAAATGTTTATGGTAACCATAATTTTACGAATTTTCTGCCTCATGAAATATTCTTTTGATGTCGAACTTCACTAGGGATTTTACTCGTGCGGTTGTAGTGGTTTCAAGAGGCATGCGAGGCGTGGTGTGACGGGCACTTTGGTGCGTGGAAAATTTCACTCATACGTAATATCCATTTCAGGTTTCAGCCAGTGTTGCATAAACTTAAGTAATTGAAGATGGAGCAATCAACGAACGAGCTTGCATCTCTGGCTGAGAGCTGGGAGGAAGTGGCAGAAAATCCTGTAAGTTTCAATTCCAAGTGTAATAATGAGTTCATATTCAACGTTAGACATGGTTAAATGTATTGTTGTGTAAGATATAGCTCTAGCTTAATTTGTTGCCGATTTAGATTGACCTTGATGATATACCTAGTTTAATGGTTATCTTGTACATGTTAATCATCATGTAAATCAGTTTGATATGTGCAATAATCTTTGATACAATTTTAAGTGTTAACTTTGAGACTGATGGTCCCTTTTAGATGTAATCACTGCTACTATATTTGCTTGTAAAGGCTGTGCACAGAATTCCTAGTTAAAGGTAAATATTTTGTTTTTGTATTACTAATTATATACTTGTGTCAACAATTGTTATTGAAATTTGTGTCAACAATTGTTATTGACAAAATTTGTGCCAACAATGGTAGGTCAAAAATTAGTGCTCACAATGATTACAGACTTGTTAATGCTTTCAAAATATTTTTCAATTTTTTTTTGTCTTCTGGTCAAATATTATTAATACTAGGTAAATATTTCTACCTATTTACTAGAAAAGAATTTGGGATAATGTCATCTCAGCAGGAAAAAACAAGGTCTTGTCCAGAGAGCTAGATAGGCCTTTAATCTGATGGATTTACCATTTTTTTTTGTGTTTTGTTGAGGATCACCTTTTTTTTGATTTACTGCTGTCCAGGTTTCCAGCAACTCTGGATTC
>CM059564.1:29510-58332 GCA_030386875.1 Morinoia aosen
GAAAGTGCATATTTAGCCGATTCCACGGTCGACAGAGCTAAAATGCGTGGTTTGGGCCATTCCTAGGCCGAATGCGGTGAAAATCACGTCGTTTGCTGTTTTCCGTGGCGACATAGGCGGAAAGTGCATGTTTAGCCGTTTCCACGGTCGACCGGGCTAAAATGCGTGTTTTGGGCCATTCCTGGGCCGAATGCGGTGAAAATCACGTCGTTTGCTGTTTCCCGTGGCGACATAGGCGGAAAGTGCATATTTAGCCGATTCCACGGTCGACAGAGCTAAAATGCGTGTTTTGGGCCATTCCTAGTCCGAATGCGGTGAAAATCACGTCGTTTCCTGTTTCCCGTGGCGACATAGGCGGAAAGTGCATATTTAGCCGTTTCCACGGTCGACAGGGCTAAAATGCGTGTTTTGGGCCATTCCTAGGCCGAATGCTGTGAAAATCACGTCGTTTGCTGTTTCCCGTGGCGACATAGGCGGAAAGTGCATATTTAGCCGACTCCACCGTCGACAGAGCTAAAATGCGTGTTTTGGGCCATTCCTAGGCCGAATGCGGTGAAAATCACGTCGTTTGCTGTTTCCCGTGGCGACATAGGCGGAAAGTGCATATTTAGCCGATTCCATGGTCGACAGAGCTAAAATGCGTGTTTTGGGCCATTCCTAGGCCGAATGCGGTGAAAATCACGTCGTTTGCTGTTTCCCGTGGCGACATAGGCGGAAAGTGCATATTTAGCCGTTTCCACGGTCAACAGAGCTAAAATGCGTGTTTTGGGCCATTCCTAGGCCGAATGCGGTGAAAATCACGTCGTTTGCTGTTTCCCGTGGCGACATAGGCGGAAAGTGCATATTTAGCCGTTTCCACGGTCGACAGAGCTAAAATGCGTGTTTTGGGCCATTCCTAGGCCGAATGCGGTGAAAATCACGTCGTTTGCTGTTTCCCGTGGCGACATAGGCGGAAAGTGCATATTTAGCCGATTCCACGGTCGACAGAGCTAAAATGCGTGTTGTGGGCCATTCCTAGGCCGAATGCGGTGAAAATCACGTCGTTTGCTGTTTCCCGTGGCGACATAGGCGGAAAGTGCATATTTAGCCGTTTCCACGGTCGACAGAGCTAAAATGCGTGTTTTGGGCCATACCTAGGCCGAATGCGGTGAAAATCACGTCGTTTGCTGTTTCCCGTGGCGAAATAGGCGGAAAGTGCATATTTAGCCGATTCCACAGTCGACAGAGCTAATATGCGTGTTTCTGGCCATTCCTAGGCCGAATGCTGTGAAAATCACGTCGTTTGCTGTTTCCCGTGGCGACATAGGCGGAAAGTGCATATTTAGCCGTTCCCACGGTCGACAGAGCTAAAATGCGTGTTTTGGGCCATTCCTTGGCCGAATGCTGTGAAAATCACGTTGTTTGCTGTTTCCTGTGGCGACATAGGCGGAAACTGCATATTTAGCCGTTTCCGCGGTCGACAGAGCTAAAATGAGTGTTTTGGGACATTCCTAGGCCGAATGCGGTGAAAATCACGTCGTTTGCTGTTTCCCGTGGCGACATAGGCGGAAAGTGCATATTTAGCCGATTCCACGGTCGACAGAGCTGAAATGCGTGTTTTGGGCCATTCTTAGGCCGAATGCGGTGAAAACCACGTCGTTTGCTGTTTCCCGTGGCGACATAGGCGGAAAGTGCATATTTAGCCGTTCCCACGGTCGACAGAGCTAAAATGCGTGTTTTGGGCCATTACTAGGCCGAATGCGGTGAAAATCACGTCGTTTGCTGTTTCCCGTGGCGAAATAGGCGGAAAGTGCATATTTAGCCGTTTCCCCGGTCGACAGAGCTAAACTGCGTGTTTTGTGCCATTCCTAGGCCGAATGCGGTGAAAATCACGTCGTTTGCTGTTTCCCGTGGCGACATAGGCGGAAAGTGCATATTTAGCCGATTCCACGGTCGACAGAGCTAAAATGCGTGTTTTGGGCCATTCTTAGGCCGAATGCGGTGAAAATCACGTCGTTTGCTGTTTCCCGTGGCGACATAGGCGGAAAGTGCACATTTAGCCGATTCCACGGTCGACAGAGCTAAAATGCGTGTTTTGGGCCATTCCTAGGCCGAATGCGGTGAATATCACGTCGTTTGCTGTTTCCCGTGGCGACATAGGCGGAAAGTGCATATTTAGCCGATTCCACGGTCGACAGAGCTAAAATGCGTGTATTGGGCCATTCCTAGGCCGAATGCGGTGAAAATCACGTCGTTTGCTGTTTCCCGTGGCGACATAGGCGGAAAGTGCATATTTAGCCGATTCCACGGTCGACAGAGCTAAAATGCGTGTTTTGGGCCATTCCTAGGCCGAATGCGGTGAAAATCACGTCGTTTGCTGTTTCCCGTGGCGACATAGGCGGAAAGTGCATATTTAGCCGATTCCACGGTCGACAGAGCTAAAATGCGTGTTTTGGGCCATTCCTAGGCCGAATGAGGTGAAAATCACGTCGTTTGCTGTTTCCCGTGGCGACATAGGCGGAAAGTGCATATTTAGCCGTTTCCACGGTCGACAGGGCTAAAATGCGTGTTTTGGGCCGTTCCTAGGCCGAATGCGGTGAGAATCACGTCGTTTGCTGTTTTCCGTGGCGACATAGGCGGAAAGTGCATATTAAGCCGATTCCACGGTCGACAGAGCTAAAATGCGTGTTTTGGGCCATTTCTAGGCCGAATGCGGTGAAAATCACGTCGTTTGCTGTTTCCCGTGGTGTCATAGGCGGAAAGTGCATATTTAGCCGTTTCCACGGTTGACAGGGCTAAAATGCGTGTTTTGAGCAATTCCTAGGCCGAATGCGGTGAAAATCACGTCGTTTGCTGTTTCCCGTGGCGACATAGGCGGAAAGTGCATATTTAGCCGATTCCACGGTCGACAGAGCTAAAATCCGTGTTTTGGGCCATTCCTAGGCCGAATGCGGTGAAAATCACGTCGTTTGCTGTTTTCCGTGGCGACATAGGCGCAAAGTGCATGTTTAGCCGTTTCCACGGTCGACCGGGCTAAAATGCGTGTTTTGGGCCATTCCTAGGCCGAATGCGGTGAAAATCACGTCGTTTGCTGTTTCCCGTGGCGACATAGGCGGAAAGTGCATATTTAGCCGATTCCACGGTCGACAGAGCTAAAATGCGTGTTTTGGGCCATTCCTAGGCCGAATGCGGTGAAAATCACTTCGTTTGCTGTTTCCCGTGGCGACATAGGCGGAAAGTGCATATTTAGCCGACTCCACGGTCGACAGAGCTAAGTTGCGTGTTTTGGGCCATTCCTAGGCCGAATGCGGTGAAAATCACGTCGTTTGCTGTTTCCCGTGGCGACATAGGCGGAAAGTGCATATTTAGCCGATTCCATGGTCGTGTGCGCCCGTTTATATGTGCGCCCGTTCCCGTCAGGCTATATAAATAGGATCGTCGAGAGACACCGGCGTTCATTTGTGGCGGGTTGCCGTAGAGGTCACATTCTAAACAGAGTCGTCGCTGTCAGTAGAGAGAGCGTGTCGATCAAGGCAGCACCATAGTAGCGATCTACTGTCAACTCTGAAGCCCTTTTAAATTACGAAGTACAAATAAAAGGAGCACCACGTCACTCCATTGTGTATTCACTCCCGAACCTCATTCGCGTTAGTTTCGACCAGGATTACTAAAAAGGGTCGGAACATTTCTGGTGCCCGTGTATGGGGAGCCACATTCAAGATATCCACATTGCCACATTGCCCCATTGAAGAAGAAAGATATCAAGAATTGATCTTCAGTTCTGCTGATCCGTGATCTTAAGTGTGAGGAGTGTCACCCTGTTTGGAGTAACGTCGCGTAGTTATCACATTACTTCAGTGCATCGAGAAAAGGAAGAAAGACGTCAGCGCAGAAAATCGAAGTTCTTTCCAAGAAACTCTTCGAGAAAGAAACTCTTCGAGAAAGAAACACTTCGAGGGAGAAAAAAATCGAAAACCTACAAAATGGGCTACTCAAAGGAGAAGATGATGTGAGGGGTCCAAACCAACAACCTGGTTTGTCGACGAGATCTACGCATCTACGCACCGTCATCTGCAACGAGAAGATCTACGAGAGCTACGCGTCGCCAAAATATTAAGTTAAGTGTACACCGATAATGTTGCTTGCAAATTAAATAAGCATGCGCTCAAATTAATGATTATACATCATCATTATAAAATTAATAAATAAGAAGTTCTCTATGTAAAAACTATTTAAGCAGCATAGGCATAGCAAGCGCAGTGTGCACGCTGTTTCTTAGTAAGTGGGAGAGCCTTAACGCGGAAGCTGATTCTTGGGAGTGAGAGAGCCGAGGCGGTAGTCCATTGTCCCATTGTCCACTGTGGGTAAACAGTTGAAGGAAGTTGCAGCCAGTGCCGCTAGCACCCATTGTCCTCTGGCACCCATTGTTCTCTGGCGCCCATTGTCTCTAGCATATAAAAGTAAGCTGAAGCAGCTTGCCTCTGTTCACAATGGTGCCAGCTTTCACGAGTAATTAGCAATTAGCCTGTTCAAGTCCACGGAAGTCCACTGAAAATGTGAGTTATAATTCTATTGTATGTAGAATATTATCATTTGCATGTAGAAAATTTTATTGTGTGTAAAACATTTTTCTTTTAATGGAAATTGGAGGTTTATGAATATAGGATTATTTTTGTGCTTATGTCGAACAGTGACTCTGACGAATACGAGTACATAAGAACAACCCCGTACTTGACTACCTTTGGTAGGGTATCCGTCCCTGTTTTTAGATTATCAATTCCTCAAATACCTAGCACGATGGCGACCACTGTTACCCCTGTTATCAGTGCAGCTGTTACAACAGTTAGCGCTGTAACTAGTACGGTTACCGCTGTGACAACTTCTATTGTAGGTCCAATACCTAGTGTTGTGATTGCTGTGCAAGATCTACCGCAGTACCGCGGTAGAAGACGTAGAAATGACCCTGACTTCATAGAAAACAAATCACTAGAAACGCATATAAAAAATGTGAGAGCGTATTTCAACATGCTCTCAGACAATTCTGAAGAAGCTAAACTAAACTTATTGTTGCGAACTGCAGACAAGCGGGTAGGCGATTTCAATACGGTCGTAGCCTCCATAATAAGTGAAGGTTATGAGTTGAGTTTCGAAGAAGTCGTGCACCTGTTAGAAAATATCTACGTATCAAAAGGTGAAAGATCTTTGCACGCGGTCGCCTGTGATCTAAATAACGTACGCCTGAAAAGAAACGATGCATTAGCTAGCCAGTTCGTGGCGATATTATCCAAAATCCGTAAGCTAACCCACAGAATAATGACCAGCCCGGAGTGTTCGAACAGAGCCCACCCCTATGTAGTAAATTGTCCCGATCCTGTTGCCCTCGATAAGTATGTCGAGAATACTTTAATTGTTGCATTAGCTATGGTTATCATCAACCCCCTAGTGACTGAAGATTTTTCCAAAAAATTATTTAACAAACCCTTTAACTCGTCGGAAGAGCTCCTTCAGAGACTAGTGACTGTAATTCGCAATTTTCCCGAGGATAAACAAATACTGGCGACTCGATCTGAGAGATCTATGGAAATCTATTGTGCTGAGGATGATCATTCGTCCGAATCAAACTTTGATGCAGCCTGTGATGAGGCCGAAGTGCATACAACAGAAAGAGGCGGATTTCGTGGTAGAGGTAGGACGCGTAGGCCCTACTGGAGACCAAATTTCCCGAGACCAACTTTCCGTGCTAGACCTCACGTAAAATCTTATGTTGGAGATAGAGAATTAGGAACTCTAGAAGTTCAGGCAGTGGAGACAGCTGAAACAAAGCGTTGCTCGAGTTGTTACAACCATGTGTGTGTCTGTCAAGGACAAAGTGTGTCGGGAACCGTTGTGGCTAGGAAACCGACTGATTGGTACAAACCAGGTTCATCTCAGACAGCCACCGAGCATTCACTGCGTGATGTAGCTTGTTTTCGTTGTAATAAGCTAGGACACTACGCAAGAGATTGTAGGTCCAGAAGAGACTATTTCAACAGACCAGGCAGACCGGCTCGTGTCCGTGCGCGAGGACAGTATAAAACTCGTATGTCAGAAAAAGGCCAGGTAGAAACTTACCAAACTAACAGTGCCAATGATTTTTTAGCAGAGTAAACAGCAGAGACGATTTCATTTACGATAGAAATAACGTCAATGGTAAAAATGAAACTACAATAACTAAGTATGACTCTACGGCGACGAATCCCTGTGAACCCGAGGAGAATTCTGGTGCTGAAGATTCCCTCGTTAAAAATGTTGAGATGGTAGATCCACTCATCAAGTGTCAAAATAGATATGAATCGCTGGGAGAGGCGGAATTAAGTGATGATCTGAACGCTCATGGCACTAGTTTTGAAAGCCATTTAACGACGAACGTTTGTAAATACGAAGAAGATGAAGAAGTTGAAGTTACAGGACAAAATGAATTATTTGTAATACGAAAAAGTCATAAGCCCATGATTGTGCTTAGAAAAGATGCAGACCTGTGGAATGCATTGATTGATTCAGGATCAGAGAAGTGCCTAATCAGCTACCACAGAATAGGTGAGATAAGTAATGACGTGAAGCCAAGTTCTCTGACTATAAAAGGCGTTAACGCTAAGAGTAATGTTGAGGGCGAGGTGGAGCTTGTCCTAAAGTTAAAAAACGGTGTAAGTTTGAAGACAAATGCTCTCATAATTAAAGATGGTATTTATAATTATGACGTCATTATTGGGCGTGATTTATTGGACAAGAACGCCGTTGTAGACTTAAAACAAGGATGTTTAATTATCAAAGATGAGAAAATCCCCTTTGCAGAGGTAAAACGACGAAAAAAGAAAAAGACAGAGTGTCTCGAGTATTTAATAGAGAATACTGAGTGTCTCATGGCAGACACGATTACGTCCAGAGCTAAGAAAAAAGTCCTAAATAAGCTAAGAGAGAAGAGGACGTGCATTGCTGAGAAAGCAAGTGAGGAAGTAAGAAGGGATGGTAAAAGAGAAAATCAGCCTGTTCGAGGCGTAGTTGCAGTTACCAATTCCCAAACAAGGCCAAGGCCGTTAAGAGTGCATACTCAAAGAATTGAAATTGCTCCCAATGTAATTTTGAAACATGTTGGACATGTTGGAAAGTGTAAAAATGGAGAATACATAATAAAGAAAGCAACATTAAAGGAAGGCATTTGTGTCGCAGAAGCGATTGTGAGAGTTAATAATAGGAGAAAGATTCCGTTGTTGTTAATTAATAGCTCCGACAGAGCGATTGTTTTACCAGAGAATGCAATAATAAGTACCTTAGAAAGGGTGGAGAAGGATCAAGTTGAGGCCGAAGTCTACTTGGCCGATGTACAAGGAGAGTTAAAAGGAGGATTAAGTACCTTGGTGCGGGCAGCTAGTGTTGTTCAGGACAGTCATGTGGATGTCGAGAAGAAAGACACCAAATGTAATTCTGTCAGAATATCAGGAGTTGTCGGCAAAGAGTACATTTCTGACTCCAAAGAATTAGCCCGTGGTCGGCGGAAATTAAATAATGATGATATCAAGTGTAACGATGAAGAAATAAAGCCTGAGTTGCTGAGTTTGTTAAATGAATTCAGAGACGTTATTACTATAGATAATGAATCGATCTCTGCTGCTGCAATTAAACCCTATAAAATACGTCTAAAACATAACGTGGATGTTGTAAACGTCCCTCCCTACCGTATCGCTCACCGTTACATGGAAGACTTGAAAGTCGTTAACGAAAAAATGTTAGACGACGGAATTATTAGACCATCGATTTCAGCTTATAATTCACCGATAATTGTAGTTCATAAGAAAGATGGAACCATACGTCCGGTAGTTGACTTTCGCAAAGTGAATGACGTAATTCATGAAGAATCATTCCCGCTGCCGCGCGTGGACGACATTCTCTATAGTTTAAATGGTCAAAAATATTTTTCAAAACTAGATCTTAGGTCAGGATATCATAATATTACACTGACCGATGAGAGTAAAGAAATAACCGCATTTACAGTTGGTAGCAGAAAATTTGAATTTAACAGGTTGCCGTTCGGCCTCAAAACCTCACCTGCTTATTTCCAGTCAGTAATGACACAAACATTGTCCCCTGTTCTAGGAAAACTAGTTTTCGTCTTTATGGACGACGTACTCATTTTCTCAAAAGAAAAGGAGCAGCATCTTGCTGATATAAAAGTTGTACTTGAACTACTAAGAAACGCTAGATTGTCAATCAAAACCGAAAAGTGTCAGTTTTTCGCCGGAGAAATTGAATATCTCGGACATTCCATTAGCGGAATGGGAACCAGAAGCACCGGTACTGACAAAGTGAAGAATTTAGAAATTCCAAAGAATGTTAAACAACTACAGTCATTTCTAGGTCTAGTAAATTTCTTTCGAAGATACATAAAAAATTTTGCGAGCATCGCAAGCCCGCTCTATAATCTGCTGAGGAAAAATGTCGAATTCAATTGGTCTAAGGACTGTCAAAACGCTTTTGAAAAATTAAAGGATGAATTGTGCGCAAACACCACCTTGAGTCATCCAAACTTCGATCAAAAATTTCATTTGTTTTGTGATGCATCGAATGTGGGCATAGGAGCTGTTTTACTCCAGTCAGCTACTGATAAGGTTCGAAACATGAGACCTGTTGCATTTTTCTCTAAAACGTTGAATTCCACTCAACGTCGATACTCAACTACGAAAAAGGAAATGTACGCTATAGTTGAAGCGTTAAAGTACTTTAAATATCTTGTTTTAGGCTATGATCTGGTTATATACACCGATCATAAGCCGCTCGTCCCATTATTTTCAAAGAAATTACCTGAAGACAACACGCTCGCTAGATGGAGTATTTATGTCCAAGCCTTTGATGCCAAATTAAAGTATTTTTCTGGGAAAGCGAATAGTGCCGCCGATGCATTAAGTAGATTAAATCATGACAAAAATCCTTTAACAGAAAAAGAACTGTCAGAGTGTTCTGATTTAACCCCAGATGTAGAGACTTTTCCCGTTGTAACCAGGCTGCAAGCCGCTGCTGCGGGTAACAAATGTAACAAGCCAGTGACTGAGGGAGAGTTCGAGGAGACAATGCCAGGAAATGATGACGGAAGAAACAACAACAGTACTGCTGAAAGCCCCAGACGTGAACCCAGTGACTTTAATAGCAGACAGAAAACGAGCTTATGCAGACTGGATAAAGTTAACAAGACTACAGACCATTCAAGTATTAACGACAACTGGTCGTTAGACGAATTTAAACGTGAACAAGATAGTGATGCCTTTTGTTCTGAAATGAAGGATGCCCTAGAGAATGCAACAAAAGTTTCTAATACTGACATGAATGAATTTCTGATCATGAATGACATTTTGTATAAAAGACGAAGAATTGATAACAGACCCAGCACCATTCTGACTATTGTGGTGCCATATACTTTGCTGCACAGGACAATTCTATTCAAACATAATTTGTCCCATACAGATTTGAATCATACCTTGTTTAAGTTTAAATTAAATTATTTTCATCCGTACGAACGGACAATTACACGCAAAATTGTTGAATCTTGTGACATCTGTAAGATTCTAAAATCACGAATACCGACGCCGATTAAAATTCTAAATGCTCCAATTGGAACACGATGTTTTCAAACGGTCAGCATGGATTTCTACGGTCCATTACCAATGACGGACAATGGTAACAAGTATATTCTTGTATTTATCGATCTGTTTTCACGTTTTGTTAAATTATATTCGACTAGTGATCGATGTACAGAAACTGTTACAGATTGTCTATGGAATTTTTGCTGTATGTTTGGTACCCCGGACGTGCTACTGTCCGACAACGCCCTGGAATTTAAATCCTCTAATGTAAGAAATTTCACAAAAGGACTTTCTATCTTAAAAAAGGAAGTTCTAGCTTATTCCCCTTTTTCAAACGGCATTGTTGAGCGATGTAATGGTAAAATTCGACACCTGCTCAAGTTATATCTAAATTTTCTTACTCATAATGAGTGGGATAGATTGCTGGATATTGTAGAGAATTCGATTAATAATAGCTATAACGAAATGTTAGGAGATACCACAGCATACACAGTTTTCGGTAGAGATACGTGTGTATGTGCGGCCATCTCCGCACATGTCTGTATTCCGCGTCGTTCTGTATCTGTACGACACTTATATAAAGGCTGCTAATGTCGAAGCCAGTTGCTCAATCTACCGATTCCCATCCTGCTGTCAACACCTAGTGGAATAAACTCGCCAAGCTTCCCCAGTGTTTCTCTGCCCGCACATTAAGTGGTGGCCAACGTATGTTGCGATTCGAACTCACATTCGCATAAGTGTTACCCGAAGATCAAGTTCTCCGTGAAGATAGTTTTGAACAGTATAAATCCAAATGTGTTCCAGCGAAAACAACCAGCTCTGGCAACCTGAAGAAACAGTCATTGTGTTTGGAATCATTGTCTCTAAAGAATTGTTGACGGAAGCTTACTGTAGATTTACAGTATTTCTTAATTTATACTCACCCCTGCCTACCAAAATTTTGGTCTACGAGTGTGAAAACGACACTATCGAATTGGTTTTTCAAGTCAAAATTGCAGCGTTCCCAGCGTCAAACATTGAGTGAATTTTACATCTACAAGAAGTGAATTCACATCCACAAGTACTAAGAACAATTTGTTTTGTGTGAAATAAATTACTACGATTGCACCAAGAACAGTAGCAGTGACTGTAGCAGTGAGGAGACACGAACTTTCATTTTTAAAGTGTAATTTCTTCAACGTGGTGCACAGCATAAACGCAGTATAATCTTGCTGTACCAGCCGACAACGTTGCCTACAGCATCACAGCGTCCCATCATTGCCTGCAAGAGACGTGATCAGCTGTCTTCAGTTTTTTACACAGTTAAGTCTTTTGTGGAAAAATTTTTTTTTCTTTGTTTTGTGCTATCTCGCTCTGTCCCGAGCAGCTAGTCTTCTTTGTTGCACTTATTGCCGTGGTTTTTTTTTTACCACGCCCGCTTCCTGTACAGCTGAAATCGCTGAGTCGCAGTTTGCACTCAAAATCAGTTGCATTCTGAGAGTTGTGAGAGAGACACGTTGTCCAACGAATCTGGAACGTAGCTGGTTACCAGTCTTTCACTTCAATTGCAACGTACGTGTCAAATTTTAATTGCCATTTGAATAGGAGTGTTAGTAGAAGTGTGTGATTCACCTCGATTTCAATTTTTGAAGCTTTAATGTGATAGAATTTCACGTTCTTTGCTGTGGAGGAGCAATTTTTTTTGTTAACGCCTTGTCGTAAGCCTCGGCATTCACGAGCACTCTGCACGTTTTATTAAGAAATCACAAGGATTTGCACTGATTGTGGTGTTTGGAAGTGCCACTATTTACTGAATTTAATTGGAAGTATTGGTTACGTAATTTTATTAGCGTTATTGATGACTAGAGATTAACGCTAGTTCATTTTCTATGTAGTTTGTACGTATTAGAAGCTACTATATTCCTAGTTACTATTTGTGATTATTAATTCAAGTGGGATTATTAATTTTTTGTGGTTCTTCAAGGTGTGTGTTTCATTAATTTTTGGGTGTTGTAAATGCATTTACGGTGTTTATTATCATTTTAACTGTTTTTAGGGTGTTTATTATCATTCTCGGTGTACGATATTAATTTTTAAATGATTTTTAACTGATTTTGGTAGTGAATTGTTAATTTTTAGTAGAATAGGATATTTTTCGAGGAAAAACGACACATGTCGGATTTCTCTGATTCCTTGGACAGTGAGGACGAAGTAGTACGAACTAAACCTACTGTAACTAAATACGGACGAGTGAGTAACCCAGTAGTTAGCAAGATGACGACTCCTAACACAGCGGCTCCTAACACAGCAGGGCCTAATGCTAGTGCTGGACCTAGTAATGTTAACACGACACAACTTGCACGTGACATCGCTGCAAATCTCAATGTTCCTTCTGTCGGTACAATAATGACTAATGCCGAGCTTCCAACTTTTCGTGGAAGACGCCGTTTGCATGATGGGGAGTTCCTAGAGAATAAGACATTTTCGACACATATTCAAAATCTTAAGGCCTATATGAGCCTGTTGCCAGATGCTACTAGTGATGATCGTAAGAAGGAATTTTTGGTACGATCTGCAAACAAGAACATCGGCGATTTCAATAGTGTAGTAACTAAGTTAGTAAATACCGATTTACATTATTCTTTCGATCAGGTCGTTCAGATACTAGAGGACATTTACGTCTCGAAAGGAGAGAAGAGTATCCATGCATTAGCTTGCGATCTAAATGAGTTGAAGTTAGTTAAAAACAATGCACTTGCTGCTCAGATCGTGAACGCATTTTCAAAAATAAGGAAGCTAACAGAGAGTATTCTTAGTTCAAACTCACTCGGGTGGCAGCGCCACGCTTATTTCCAGAACTGCACCACGCAGGCTGAGTTAAAAAAATTCGTAGGCGACAGCATGTCGTACAGTCTGGCGTTGGGGGTTCTAGGTCCTTTATTTGATGAGACGTTCGCTAGAAAAATTTTTGAAACACAATTTTCGACTGCAGAGGAGCTGTTAGCCAAGTTAATTTCCGCGGTGCGAAGCCAGAGCGAGTCTAAGAAAATACTAGCGCAAAAGTATCCTGTCAGACAGGAGAGCGAGAGTTACGTAGGTGAAGTAACTAGTGAATTCGAGGAAGTTTTGGAGGAGCCAGATCAATTCCAAGAGAACGAAGTGTACTACGGAAGTATAGGAAATTACCGTAGGAATTTCCGATCAGGGGCACGTAGGATTGTACCTAGGCCCTGGCTCGCACGGAATCCTCGCTCAAGAGGTAGAGAGTTTAACAGTTATGTAGGAGATAGAGGAAATGGATACCTAGAGTGTAATATGATGAAATCAGATAGTAGTAGTTCTGGTTCTGTACAATTCGCAGGAAATTCAGGAAATTCAGGAGGAAATTCAGGAACGAAAAAACCAGGATTCCCGTACTGTAGCAGTTGTTCGACAGTAGGGCACTTCGAGTGCAGATCTCAAAGAGGATCTCAAATGCCGAGGGGATGTTTTGTCTGTGGTGGAACTCATGTAGTAAAAAATTGTAGAGCGAGCGGTTCGGAAGTCCGTAACTATAGGGCGTATTTACGCAGTAGGGGTAGCACGAACCGTGGGCAAAGTGAAGTTCATTGGGCGGAGTGCAAGTCAAGCGATTTTTTAAACTAGGTGAAGGTAGTAAGGGGGAGTTGAAACAGATTGAGCCCGAGGTATTTAACGGTACTAACCTCGTAAAACTAGAGACCGTGGCAAAGGTTCCAGATGCAACCGAGATAACCAAGTCGTATGTTGACCCCTTATTTCAATGTAAAAATCGATATCAATTGTTGCAAGAAAAAGAGCTTGAGAATGATCATTATCAAGACAAGACTGTGGAATCATATTTTTCGGTATCCGTTGTAAGAAATGTTAACAAAAATGATGCTGGTTTAATATCATTCAAGGATTCCAACAAACCGACCATTATTCTCAAAAATAATGACCAGTATTTAAGCGCTTTGCTCGACAGCGGCTCAGACAAGTGTCTTCTGAGTTTCAGACAGGTTAAAAATCTAAGTGAGGAAGTAAAGCCGAGTAAATTAAGAGTGAAAGGCGTGAACGGAAAAAGTGACGTCACTGGTGAGGTGGAGTTAGCTATTAAAATCCCCGGCACTAGTAGAGTAATTAAAACAAGCGCACTCATCATCAAGGAGGCGAAATTCAAATATGACCTGATACTAGGTCGAGACGTATTAACAAATGCAATAATTAACTTTAAGGACAAAGAACTTCTTTGGAATGATATTTCAATTCCTTTTCAAGATTTAAATATGGAACCATTGTTAAGTAGAGAAGTAGTAATGAGAAAGATAGTTAACAGCGACTGTCTGTTGTCTGAGATTGCTGTTGCGAGGAAGAGCAACAGGAGGTTAAAAATTGATGACTGCAGCAGGAAAAATGATGACGGCGGCAGAAACAATGCTGACTGCAGGAGAAAAAATGCTGACTGCGAGACAATGAGAGCTGCGGTAGCTCAGGCACAGACAATGAGTACGAAGCAATTAATCGTTCATTGCAATCAGGCTGAAGTGCCTGGGAATTCACTTAATGTCATTTATGGCTTCCTTAAGAAAACAATTGTAGGAGAATACGTCATTCAGAAAAGATGTCTTGATAATGGTGCTCTTATAGCTGACTCAATTGTTCAAATAAATGAAGACGGTGTGGTACCGATTATGGTTTTGAATCCAAGTGATGAAACAGTGTATCTCTCTGAGAATTCTATGCTATGTCATGCGGAATTAATAGGAGCTAATGAGATTGAGAGCGAAGTATTTTTAACAAATGTGGAAAAAGCGCTCAGAGATGCTAGTGATGTTGAAGTAAATGCTGTCGCGGGGTCGGGTACGACTAAGGTTGTTTCGTCAGGTGGTGGAATTAATGCCATAGTCGATAGTAAACTTGAGTTGGATGCTGATACTCGTGGCAGAGGAGAAATTCTTGCTGATGACAAGAAGTTAGATGTTAATGCAGAAGTAAATGTAAATTTATTAAGTGGAGAAAGTGGAGAAAAGGAGTTACGACGTGAGTTAACAGTAAATGATATTTCATGTACGGAAGAAGACATTCAATTACCTTTAGTTAATTTGTTAAATAAATTTAGAGATGTGGTGACTTTAGAAAACGAACAAATAGGAGTAACGAATATTTTGAAGCATCATATTCAGTTGAAGACTGATGCGCCTGTGTTATATTTAGCTCCCTACCGCATACCTCATAAGTACCAAGAAGAGGTAATGAGAATAACCAACGATATGCTCGATCAGGGAATAATAGAGGAGTCGTCCTCTGACTTCAATTTCCCTGTCATTGTAGTTAAAAAGAAATCGGGAGATTTACGGCCCGTTATCGACTTCCGTGCTTTGAATAAAGTTTTGATTAAACATTCTTACCCAATTCCCCGCATTGACGATATCCTAGCAACGTTAGGAGGTAACACGTGGTTCTCTAACCTTGATTTGCGCAGTGCATTCCATCAAATTGAATTGGAAAAAGAAAGTAGGAAGTATACTGCTTTTAGCGTCAATTACCGTAAGTACCAGTTCTGTAGGGTACCGTTCGGACTCTCAACGAGTCCGGGAATATTTCAAAAACTCATGATATCAGCGCTCTGACCCATTTTGGGAAAGCTCGCGTTTGTATTCCTCGATGACATCTTGGTATTTTCTAAAAATAAAACTCAACATTTAACTGATATAGAAATGGTGCTTAAATTGCTGCGAGACGGTAAATTATCCTTAAAGCTTGAGAAATGCCATTTCTTTAAAAAAGAACTCGAGTATTTGGGCCATATCATTGCCGCAGATGGAATTAAATGTAAATATTCAAAAAAATTGCAAGAATGCCGAGCGCCAACCAATGTTAAAGAATTACAACAGTTTTTAGGTTTGGCGAATTATTTTCGCAGCTTCCTACCAAATTTCGCTGAAGTAGCAAGTCCCTTGTACAATCTTTTGAGAAAAAATGTAGTTTACACTTGGACTAACGAATGTCAAAAGAGTTTTGAGTTTCTGAAATCGTTATTGACTTCTGACACAGTTCTGAGACATCCCGACTATAACAAGGACTTTCATGTGTTTACTGATGCTTCCAACTCAGGAATAGGTGCTGTATTAATGCAAGCGGATGATTCAAGCGACAAAATTCTAAGACCCATAGCTTATTATAGTAAAAATTTAAACTCCAGCCAGCGTCGGTACTCGACTACCAAAAAAGAATTCTACGCGATACACGCTGCCTTAAAGCATTTTAAATACTTAATTACAGGATATACGGTTCGCGTCTACACCGACCACCGTCCTCTTGCACCATTGTTTAATAAAAAATTACCTGAGGACACTAACATGGCTCGCTGGTGCATAGATGTAAATTCCTTTGAACCGGTTGTAAAATATCTGCCTGGTAAAGAGAACGTTGTGGCAGACTATTTAAGCAGATTACCTGTTAATAACGAGAAATTAACTTTTAAAGAACTAAATTCTTGTGATGATTTGGAAGTCGCATTTGAATCAGAAGTTTGTGTTGTGGAGACTCGAGCACGACACAAACGAACGACAAGAAGCGAGGTAGTTGACCTGCCCTCGACTCGAGACGATGCTGACAGTGCAGCAGACAAGGGCGCTAGACCCGCGCTGATAGACTACGTGCCGACTGAAGCTGAAATATCTTGGACGATTAAGGAATTTATCGACGAACAAAACAATGACGCTTTCTGTATAGGGCTTAAGAATGCCTTGTTGCATGACAGTGTTTCGACTATTCCTGACTTAGATAAATTTCTAGTGTTAAATAATATTCTTTATAGACGTAGAGAAATCGATAATCGACCAAGTACAATTTTGACTGCAGTCGTTCCTAATTCATTAATGAGTAAAGCTATCCTAGCGATCCACAGTTTATATCATGTCGATTACAAGCATACCTTGTTTAAATTTAAGTTAAAATATTGGAATCAATTAGAGAAAACTTTTGTGCGAAAATTTGTTAGCGATTGCGAAGTTTGCAAGATCATTAAAGCGAGACCTTCAGTCCCAATTAAAATTTTAACAGCTCCAATAGCCACCGAACCTTTCGAAGTTGTATCAATTGATCTGCTTGGGCCACTTAAAGTAACTGATAATGGAAATAAATATATTCTAGTGGTGATTGACCTTTTCTCGAGGTTTTGTCGTTTGTATGCATTTTCAAATCGAAATACAGAAACAGTGATTTCTTGTTTAAGCAGCTGTTTCTCATTACTAGGTTACCCTAAGACGCTCATTTCAGATAATGCATGGGAGTTTAAATCAGTGGCTCTCAAACAATTTGCAAAATTACATGCCATTTCAAAAAGGGAAGTATTGGCTTACAGCCCACATTCTAACGCCATTGTGGAGCGCAACAATAAAAAAATTACGAATCTGCTGAAACTTTATATTAATACACTTGTTAATGTAGAGTGGGACCAATTATTGGAAGTAGTAGAAAATGCACTGAATAATTCTTTAAATTCTACTATTGGCGAAACACCAAGCTATATTATGTTCAATCGCGATACGTGTGCTTACTATCAGTCTGACAGTTTAAAGTCAGTAACTTACAGTTTTGATGAAGAAATAGATTTAGTGAATATTAGAGCTAGAGAAGCCGTTCGAACAGTAGAAAATATACGAAATTTAATTATTAACAATACAACAGAGCGAAATCTCTATAGAAACCTTAAGCGGCGCAATAAGGATATTCACGTGGGTGATAGAGTCCTATTAAGGAATCATAACAAGACCCATAAACTTGAATTAACTTGGATTGGTCCAGCAGTAGTCCAAAAGGTTAAACGTAATTACGCTGATATTAAAATTGGATCGAAAATCGTTAGAAGTAACCTTAACCATATTTTACCACTCAAAAAGTTAAAATCTGTGAGTTAAAACGACGAATTCATTGGACTGTATGACGTTCTAACTAATCGAAGAATAACGATTTACCTTTTTGTCATTGTCTACTCCGTTTTACCGTTTTACCCTGTTACCGTAGTTACCGTTGTTTACCAATAATGTTACGGAATATAATCGTAATTTTAGACGCATTTTTGCTCTGTGCAATATGCTTTGCGTTCATATTAATCTCACTAATCAATGCGTTGTATTTTTTATGTTAATTTTAATGTTGCTTTATGCCCAAGTAAGGAGGTTATGTTAGGTATTTACCCTGAGGAATTTGTACCGTCTAGCTTTCAGTGTCGCTAGGACGTTTTATTAATTTTTTTTCTCAAATGCACTCAGACATTGGTATTGCTAAATTGACGATTATTAATTGTGAACGTTTGATCAGGCGGTGAATTGAGTTCGCTGAGCCAGGAATTTATGCAGCGAGACGCGCACTTGCGGTCTTGCCGAGCTATTTTTATCTGACCAGAAGGTCGCTGATCTAGATGTGAATGACTCCGATCGTTCGACGATCAGCAGAAATTTAAATTAAATTCATAAGGCAGTTGTCTTGTCACCTGCCACATTTTTTTTTCTCAGCGATCGGCGACTATATTTTGTACGCGAGAGTTATCGTGGTTCAATGACTCTTGGGAGTCAACCAAGATTGTTACCAAATTATATGTTGTATTTATTTTCGTTGAATCCGGCCATGCTAATTTTTCTGTATCCTTCCCTTGCAGGAGAGGGTGCTCGATGGGTAATGCACAGAGTAATATCGACGTAGATACCCTCGTCTCGGCTTTGTCCACGCACTCCACAACCGTTAACGAACAGTGGGTCAAAGAAAACGCGGTAACCAAGATGGAATTACTTCCCGACCGGCTTACGGACATCATCATTATGGGTCTTATCCTGTCTACGATGATTATGGGAACTGTCCTATACCATCTGAAGAAGGAGGTACAGACGTTGACGGCGACGCAACGAGAAAATTTTTCCTACGCGATGGTGCGGGGCAGGCCGCCAAGGGTCGTCCATCAGGACCCATAATTCGCGTTGCGCGCGATCTTGTGGTGGTTAATGTGACACACTTAGGGCGGGCTGGACGTCCCAGGGATGCAGGCCATCCAAGTAAAGCCGGCGGTGCGCGTAGAGTTTAGGTTGAAAAATGATAACGTTGAAAAATTTTATTTGAATTAATTGAAGATTTATTAACAGAAAAATTATAAGTGTTAGATTTTAAATTATTTGAAAATCTGGCGCGCGGTTAAATGAAACGCAAATCGCATGAAACACGCGATAAAATATGCGCGCAGTGTTCTCTTTAATGTATTTTTAAATCTATTTAACCCATGTGTTTAATTTAAGTATACTGGTTTTAATATTGACGCAAAAGTTTTAATTAGCAAATGCCTTATTTGTTTTTAGTGTTAGAAGTGACATTACTGATTTGAATATGTTGTGTTTTGATTACATTTTTTTTTTAATTGTGTGACAGTTCGAAATTCGAACATGGCGGATTTTTAAAAAATGATTCATTGCGACTTTTTATTTTTGTTTGGTGTAAATTTTTCTAGTAGAAATATTATGCGAAAAACACAAAAGGTATTTGCGATGATGCAACGGGTGAATTTTTTTAATTGATTTGTGGTAGGTTGTTTTAAAAATATTAAAATGGCGTTTCAATATAACCCTTTTACACCGTTCTTCACGGCTGTCGGCGTGCTGATTATATTTAAGCACGGTAAGTTAGTTGCTTTGCTTCTTTGCATATTTTTCATTGCTTTGCTTTTTGTTTTTAGTTATTAAGTTTTTTTATGATGACATGTTTTAAATTTTGTGTTGAAAAAGTACTAAACGTGGTTGAATCCTTTTCTTAAAGGTTGATTGAGGTAATGAGTTACGAATTTTAATGAGTTGGAAAAAGTTTTAACATTTTAGTTGAATGCGGTTTTGCTAAAATATTATTTTTCTGCGGTGAATTAATTTTATTTTTTTTAGTGTTCTAAAAATTTTTTTTTTTTTGGCTTGTTCCTTAAGCGGGTTTTAGCGTTCCGTTATTTTTACCATATAGATAACCTAACTGATTCGGCAGGGGGTGAATGGGTAAAAAGCATTTTTTCTAGCATGCGTTTTACCAATAATCTGTTTTGCTTGCGTTTAATCTTTAATCATAAGGGTGTTAGCGGTTTCTCCTCAACAGTTTGACTTGCTCTTTTACTTTAACAGTTTTACTGTGCGTGTTAGTTAAAGGCTATTAAGCCTAATGTATCGAAGTTTTAGAGCGAGTGTGTACGTATTATGTTCGCGAAGTTACCCTCGTTTTGCTTGTTTTTCTTGAAGTATAAAGTGGTTGGTGAAGTTGATCTTGTTGATAGGTTGATTTGAGATTGATTTAACGTAATTGATAACGATTTACGGTCTGTTTGGTTGAATTAACTTCATAATGTTATTTGATTTTGAATTGTCATTCAATTTGTCAATTAATTGTCATTCATAAATTTTTTTTTCTCTCGTTGTATTTGAGCACGCTAGTTGATTGCGTGGCTTCTGAGCTTTTGATTAGTATGCCGATTTGAATTTCGAGTTAAACGTTTTGATTATGGTACTCGCTCACCAGTTGCGTGAGGGGGGGGGAACTATGTGCGGCCATCTCCGCACATGTCTGTATTCCGCGTCGTTCTGTATCTGTACGACACTTATATAAAGGCTGCTAATGTCGAAGCCAGTTGCTCAATCTACCGATTCCCATCCTGCTGTCAACACCTAGTGGAATAAACTCGCCAAGCTTCCCCAGTGTTTCTCTGCCCGCACATGTATATATTAGTTCTACTAAATTAGAAGACTTCAATGTTGCGACTACATATGAAGATGTTCACAAACAAAAATTTACCGAGTCATCTATTGTAGTGAACAATATTAGAAATGCGATCATTAACGCCACAATAGAAAGAACTGCCTATAGAAATATGAAACGTCGCGATAAAAATTTAAAGGTGACGGACCGTGTGCTAGTAAAAAATCATGCCAAAAAACATAAATTACAGCTGAATTTCCTCGGGCCGGGTATCATTGAAAGTCTAGGTAAAAATTATGCAGATATTAAGATCGGTAACAAGATTATCCGATCGAACCTGAATCATGTGTTGCTCCTAGATAAGTTAAAAAAGTGAAATTGTCAACCTAGTTGGAACTGTTCATTCCGTATATTCTGAAAATGTCATTCCATATATGTATTTCAATGGTATTTAGTTTGTAAGTTCGTTCAATGAGTTCTAGCTTGTAAGAGTGTTCTACGAGTTTCTTTCTTAAGACTTTATGTATGTCTTGCGTTAGGAAATATTGTGTTGCGCTAACACCTTCAGAAGAGATGTTGAGCTCAGGATGTTGTCATACTGTTGTTGCGACATCACGGGCCGTGCTCATCAAGCCGTCAGCTAGAATTGATAAACTGAGTTGGAGATGTCGACACAAGAGTGCGTATGCGCAACCGCGAGAATTCCCTCGTCTATGCCGCAGATTGTTTGACAACAATGCCAGACACTGTGGTCGGAATGAATGTGTCGTAATGCGAATGAAGCGTTGCCTTAGTATGGAACGATAATTGCTATTTTAAACTTGGGGCCATGCTAATGTCATGTGTCGTTTCTTTTTCAGAATCCTTGGGCGACTCCTGAACAATTCCAGGACAGTGCACACTCCGATTTACAAGATACACACACACTTTGAACCTTCAATTAGAAATTGGCAGCGTACTTATCTAACATCAATAAATCAATCAAAGTTTAATACCATTGTAATAAGCAAATATTCGCTGTCCCACCTAAGGTTAAGGTTAGCGTTTAATACTACAACGCTAGACTTCCACTTTTTATTCTGAACACATTTAAATCCCGATGTGCACCGGAGTAAATCAACTGTGGCAACCGCAGGAAACAAAAATAGTCTTCGGTATCAAGATACGAAAGGAAGTATTACAAGAAGCCTACTGCTCTTTTCAAGTGTTTCTGAACCTCGATTCACCGTTGCGTACTCGAATCAAAGTTTATGAATCCGGAGAACACGTCGAACTCGTGTTCATAATCAGAATTGCTGCATTTCCAACAAATATCCAGTGAGGAATTACTTTTTCTACATCAACATTTATAAAGTCATAATTCATTCATCACATTTATGTGATTAAAATAAATCACAATTCTAATCCCCGCATTGATAGCCGCGTTCTGGCCCGCTAAGATGGGAAATAGGGTGTCAAATGTTAACGTCGATACCATCCTAACCGCGATAAAAGCAAATAATGGTCAAATTTCGGATGAACTTATCCGACACACTGAGGAAACGAGAGTTGATCTCATTCCTGACCAGTTGAGCGACATAATGTTGCTTCTCTACACGGTAATTACTATCATCCTTGCGGTGATGATTATTTATATAAAACGGGATCTACACAAGGTCATTAGCCGACTTAGTGGTGAGGACGTCGCCTTGCGTCGAACCGCTTTAAAAGAAATCTGTAACGGTCCTAGGCAGATCCCTTCAGTCTCACCTCAAGTTAACGTGTAACATTACAATTCTAGACTCCCACATTTTGTATTTGAATACCATAGATCTAAATATCATGTTCTGATTATCAGAAAGAAACAGAAACCCTCCATATCTTAGATTATTTCTATTTTATATGCTGTATTTTAAAAGTTCCTATTATATACGGATTGTGTTCTTTATTGTCGTTACTTATAAACATTGATGTCGCGTTACTTGCCTCTGCTAAGTTCATTTATTGTTTTAGATTGGTGGAATTGAATTAGCTATTGATTATTCTCTTTACTTCACTTTCAATAATTAATTTAGTTAAATTGAAACAATTTAAATTGAATCAAAGGACGATTTGAATCTTTTTACCTTGCAGATTGTAGTAATGTAATGTACTCTCCTGCGTATTTGAACTTATATTCTACATTTTATGTAACCTAGATTTATGATGGATTTTTCCTTTTTCATTTCTTAACCTTAAGAATGTGTCGCGATAATTTTCATTTGCATTAAAAATTTTGCTATAAATGAATTGTACCTTAGGTAGTTGGTTTGTTCCGTATGCGTTTTGATATGTTAATAAAATTGTGTGGTGTATCCATTCGTATCCAAAATATCTGAAGTATCCAAGAATTCTAAAAATCAATTGATAAATAACTTGATGTGAATGAACATATTGTTTGAGCTAAGTGCGTAGAGTGATTATTTGGTTGATTTTGGGTAATAAATCTAGTATTGAATAGTATAATATAATATTGAATAGTATTGACACTAAAATAATGTTTAACATGATGTAGGATTACCGTTGAAATTTGTTATGATAACAGCAAAGGCCAAACCTGCTTACCTGCGTTCATAATTCGGAAACAATTGTCATACGTTCTGATCTGTGTAATTAAATTGACGAGTTGTAAGATTTCTTGACCGTAAAAGGATAATCAATGTGATTGACTGACATTTTAAAAAATATTTTTATTGTGATAAAAAATTTTAAGTACGGGGGGGACTATATGTGCGCCCGTTTATATGTGCGCCCGTTCCCGTCAGGCTATATAAATAGGATCGGCGAGAGACACCGGCGTTCATTTGTGGCGGGTTGCCGTAGAGGTCACATTCTAAACAGAGTCGTCGCTGTCAGTAGAGAGAGCGTGTCGATCAAGGCAGCACCATAGTAGCGATCTACTGTCAACTCTGAAGCCCTTGTAAATTACGAAGTACAAATAAAAGGAGCACCACGTCATTCCATTGTGTATTCACTCCCGAACCTCATTCGCGTTAGTTTTCGACCAGGATTACTAAAAAGGGTCGGAACAGTCGACAGAGTTAAAATGCGTGTTTTGGGCCATTCCTAGGCAGAATGCGGTGAAAATCAAGTCGTTTGCTGTTTCCCGTGGCGACATAGGCGGAAAGTGCATATTTAGCCGACTCCACGGTCGACAGAGCTAAAATGCGTGTTTTGGGCCATTCCTAGGCCGAATGCGGTGAAAATCACGTCGTTTGCTGTTTCCCGTGGCGACATAGGCGGAAAGTGCATATTTAGCCGTTTCCACGGTCGACAGAGCTAAAATGCGTGTTTTGGGCCATTCCTAGGCCGAATGCGGTGAAAATCACGTCGTTTGCTGTTTCCCGTGGCGACATAGGCGGAAAGTGCATATTTAGCCGTTTCCACGGTCGACAGAGCTAAAATGCGTGTTTTGGGCCATTCCTAGGCCGAATGCGGTGAAAATCACGTCGTTTGCTGTTTCCCGTGGCGACATAGGCGGAAAGTGCATATTTAGCCGATTCCACGGTCGACAGAGCTAAAATGCGTGTTTTGGGCCATTCCTAGGCCGAATGCGGTGAAAATCACGTCGTTTGCTGTTTCCCGTGGCGACATGGGCGGAAAGTGCATATTTAGCCGTTTCCACGGTCGACAGAGCTAAAATGCGTGTTTTGGGCCATTCCTAGGCCGAATGCGGTGAAAATCACGTCGTTTGCTGTTTCCCGTGGCGACATAGGTGGAAAGTGCATATTTAGCCGATTCCACGGTCGACAGAGCTAAAATGCGTGTTTTCTGGCCATTCCTAGGCCGAATGCTGTGAAAATCACGTCGTTTGCTGTTTCCCGTGGCGACATAGGCGGAAAGTGCATATTTAGCCGTTCCCACGGTCGACAGAGCTAAAATGCGTGTTTTGGGCCATTCCTAGGCCGAATGCGGTGAAAATCACGTCGTTTGCTGTTTCCCGTGGCGACATAGGCGGAAAGTGCATATTAACCCGTTTCCACGGTCGACAGGGCTAAAATGCGTGTTTTGAGCAATTCCTAGGCCGAATGCGGTGAAATCCACGTCGTTTGCTGTTTCCCGTGGCGACATAGGCGGAAAGTGCATATTTAGCCGATTCCACGGTCGACAGAGCTAAAATGCGTGTTTTGGGCCATTCCTAAGCCGAATGCGGTGAAAATCACGTCGTTTGCTGTTTCCGTGGCGACATAGGCGGAAAGTGCATATTTAGCCGTTTCCACGGTCGACAGGGCTAAAATGCGTGTTTTGGGCAATTCCTAGGCCGAATGCGGTGAAAATCACGTCGTTTGCTGTTTCCCGTGGCGACATAGGCGAAAAGCGCATATTTAGCCGTTTCCACGGTCGACAGGGCTAAAATGCGTGTTTTGGGCCGTTCCTAGGCCGAATGCGGTGAAAATCACGTCGTTTGCTGTTTTCCGTGGCGACATAGGCGGAAAGTGCATATTTAGCCGATTCCACGGTTGACAGAGCTAAAATGCGTGTTTTGGGCCATTCCTAGGCCGAATGCGGTGAAAATAACGTCGTTTGCTGTTTCCCGTGGCGACATAGGCGGAAATTGCATATTTAGCCGTTTCCACGGTCGACAGGGCTAAAATGCGTGTTTTGGGCAATTCCTAGGCCGAATGCGGTGAAAATCACGTCGTTTGCTGTTTCCCGTGGCGACATAGGCGGAAAGTGCATATTTAGCCGATTCCACGGTCGACAGAGCTAAAATGCGTGTTTTGGGCCATTCCTAGGCCGAATGCGGTGAAAATCACGTCGTTTGCTGTTTTCCGTGGCGACATAGGCGGAAAGTGCATGTTTAGCCGTTTCCACGGTCGACCGGGCTAAAATGCGTGTTTTGGGCCATTCCTAGGCCGAATGCGGTGAAAATCACGTCGTTTGCTGTTTCCCGTGGCGACATAGGCGGAAAGTGCATATTTAGCCGATTCCACGGTCGACAGAGCTAAAATGCGTGTTTTGGGCCATTCCTAGTCCGAATGCGGTGAAAATCACGTCGTTTCCTGTTTCCCGTGGCGACATAGGCGGAAAGTGCATATTTAGCCGTTTCCACGGTCGACAGGGCTAAAATGCGTGTTTTGGGCCATTCCTAGGCCGAATGCGGGGAAAATCACGTCGTTTGCTGTTTCCCGTGGCGACATAGGCGGAAAGTGCATATTTAGCCGACTCCACCGTCGACAGAGCTAAAATGCGTGTTTTGGGCCATTCCTAGGCCGAATGCGGTGAAAATCACGTCGTTTGCTGTTTCCCGTGGCGACATAGGCGGAAAGTGCATATTTAGCCGATTCCATGGTCGACAGAGCTAAAATGCGTGTTTTGGGCCATTCCTAGGCCGAATGCGGTGAAAATCACGTCGTTTGCTGTTTCCCGTGGAGACATAGGCGGAAAGTGCATATATAGCCGTTTCCACGGTCGACAGATCTAAAATGCGTGTTTTGGGCCATTCCTAGGCCGAATGCGGTGAAAATCACATCGTTTGCTGTTTCCCGTGGCGACATAGGCGGAAAGTGCATACTTAGCCGTTTCCACGGTCGACAGAGCTAAAATGCGTGTTTTGGGCCATTCCTAGGCCGAATGCGGTGAAAATCACGTCGTTTGCTGTTTCCCGTGGCGACATAGGCGGAAAGTGCATATTTAGCCGATTCCACGGTCGACAGAGCTAAAATGCGTGTTGTGGGCCATTCCTAGGCCGAATGCGGTGAAAATCACGTCGTTTGCTGTTTCCCGTGGCGACATAGGCGGAAAGTGCATATTTAGCCGTTTCCACGGTCGACAGAGCTAAAATGCATGTTTTGGGCCATACCTAGGCCGAATGCGGTGAAAATCACGTCGTTTGCTGTTTCCCGTGGCGACATAGGCGGAAAGTGCATATTTAGCCGATTCCACAGTCGACAGAGCTAATATGAGTGTTTCTGGCCATTCCTAGGCCGAATGCTGTGAAAATCACGTCGTTTGCTGTTTCCCGTGGCGACATAGGCGGAAAGTGCATATTTAGCCGTTCCCACGGTCGACAGAGCTAAAATGCGTGTTTTGGGCCATTCCTAGGCCGAATGCGGTGAAAATCACGTTGTTTGCTGTTCCCCGTGGCGACATAGGCGGAAACTGCATATTTAGCCGTTTCCGCGGTCGACAGAGCTAAAATGAGTGTTATGGGACATTCCTAGGCCGAATGCGGTGAAAATCACGTCGTTCGCTGTTTCCCGTGGCGACATAGGCGGAAAGTGCATATTTAGCCGATTCCACGGTCGACAGAGCTAAAATGCGTGTTTTGGGCCATTCCTAGGCCGAATGCGGTGAAAATCACGTCGTTTGCTGTTTCCCGTGGCGACATAGGCGGAAAGTGCATATTTAGCCGTTCCCACGGTCGACAGAGCTAAAATGCGTGTTTTGGGCCATTACTAGGCCGAATGCGGTGAAAATCACGTCGTTTGCTGTTTCCCGTGGCGACATAGGCGGAAAGTGCATATTTAGCCGTTTCCCCGGTCGACAGAGCTAAACTGCGTGTTTTGGGCCATTCCTAGGCCGAATGCGGTGAAAATCACGTCGTTTGCTGTTTCCCGTGGCGACATAGGCGGAAAGTGCATATTTAGCCGATTCCACGGTCGACAGAGCTAAAATGCGTGTTTTGGGCCATTCTTAGGCCGAATGCGGTGAAAATCACGTCGTTTGCTGTTTCCCGTGGCGACATAGGCGGAAAGTGCATATTTAGCAGTTTCCACGGTCGACAGAGCTAAAATGCGTGTTTTGGGCCATTCCTAGGCCGAATGCGGTGAAAATCACGTCGTTTGCTGTTTCCCGTGGCGACATAGGCGGCAAGTGCATATTTAGCCGATTACACGGTCGACAGAGCTAAAATGCGTGTTTTGGGCCATTCCTAGGCCGAATGCGGTGAAAATCACGTCGTTTGCTGTTTCCCGTGGCGACATTGGCGGAAAGTGCATTTTTAGTTGTTTCCACGGTCGACAGAGCTAAAATGCGTGTTTTGGGCCATTCCAAGGCCGAATGCGGTGAAAATCACGTCGTTTGCTGTTTCCCGTGGCGACATAGGCGGAAAGTGCATATTTAGCCGATTCAACGGTCGATAGAGCTAAAATGCGTGTTTTGGGCCATTCCTAGGCCGAATGCGGTGAAAATCGCGTCGTTTGCTGTTTCCCGTGGCGACATAGGCGAAAAGTGCATATTTAGCCGTTTCCACGGTCGACAGGGCTAAAATGCGTGTTTTGGGCCATTTCTAGGCCGAATGCGGTGAAAATCACGTCGTTTGCTGTTTCCCGTGGCGACATAGGCGGAAAGTGCATATTTAGCCGATTCCACGGTCGACAGAGCTAAAATGCGTGTTTTGGGCCATTCCTAGGCCGAATGCGGTGAAAATCACGTCGTTTGCTGTTTCCCGTGGCGACATAGGCGGAAAGTGCATATTTAGCCGATTCCAGGGTCGACAGAGCTAAAATGCGTGTTTTGGGCCATTCCTAGGCCGAATGAGGTGAAAATCACGTCGTTTGCTGTTTCCCGTGGCGACATAGGCGGAAAGTGCATATTTAGCCGTTTCCACGGTCGACAGGGCTAAAATGCGTGTTTTGGGCCGTTCCTAGGCCGAATGCGGTGAAAATCACGTCGTTTGCTGTTTTCCGTGGCGACATAGGCGGAAAGTGCATATTAAGCCGATTCCACGGTCGACAGAGCTGAAATGCGTGTTTTGGGCCATTTCTAGGCCGAATGCGGTGAAAATCACGTCGTTTGCTGTTTCCCGTGGTGTCATAGGCGGAAAGTGCATATTTAGCCGTTTCCACGGTCGACAGGGCTAAAATGCGTGTTTTGGGCAATTCCTAGGCCGAATGCGGTGAAAATCACGTCGTTTGCTGTTTCCCGTGGCGACATAGGCGGAAAGTGCATATTTAGCCGATTCCACGGTCGACAGAGCTAAAATCCGTGTTTTGGGCCATTCCTAGGCCGAATGCGGTGAAAATCACGTCGTTTGCTGTTTTCCGTGGCGACATAGGCGGAAAGTGCATGTTTACCCGTTTCCACGGTCGACCGGGCTAAAATGCGTGTTTTGGGCCATTCCTAGGCCGAATGCGGTGAAAATCACGTCGTTTGCTGTTTCCCGTGGCGACATAGGCGGAAAGTGCATATTTAGCCGATTCCACGGTCGACAGAGCTAAAATGCGTGTTTTGGGCCATTCCTAGTCCGAATGCGGTGAAAATCACGTCGTTTCCTGTTTCCCGTGGCGACATAGGCGGAAAGTGCATATTTAGCCGTTTCCACGGTCGACAGAGCTAAAATGCGTGTTGTGGGCCATTCCTAGGCCGAATGCGGTGAAAATCACGTCGTTTGCTGTTTCCCGTGGCGACATAGGCGGAAAGTGCATATTTAGCCGTTTCCACGGTCGACAGAGCTAAAATGCGTGTTTTGGGCCATACCTAGGCCGAATGCGGTGAAAATCACGTCGTTTGCTGTTTCCCGTGGCGACATAGGCGGAAAGTGCATATTTAGCCGATTCCACAGTCGACAGAGC
>CM059564.1:2795289-2847470 GCA_030386875.1 Morinoia aosen
CGTTTTATGCCTTTGCTAGATCAAATGCGGTGAAAATCGCGTCTTAACTTGTTTCCTAGGTCGAATACAGTGAAAATCACGTCGTTTACTGTTTGGCCAGGCGACAGAGGTGATAAGTGCATATTTAGCCGATTCCACGGTCGACACAGCTAAAATGTGCGTTTTGGGCCATTCCTAGGTCAAATGCGGTGAAAATCGCGTCTTATCTTGTTCTCTATTTCGAATACAGTAAATATCACGTCCTTTGATGTTTGCCCAGGCGACAGAAGTGAAATGTGCATATTTAGCCGATTCCACGGTCGACAGAGCTGAAATAAGCGTTTTGGGCCATTCCTAGGTCGAATGCGGTGAAAATCGCGTCTTTGGTTGTTTCCTAGGTCTAATGCGGTGAAAATCGCGTTCTTTTCCGTTTGCCCAGTCAACAAAGGTGAAAAGTGCATATTTAGCAGATTCCACCGTCGACAGAGCTAAAAAGCGCGTTTAATGCCTTTCCTCGGTCGAATGCGGTGAAAATTGCGTCTTAGATGTTTTCCTTGGTCGAATACAGGGAAAATCAAGTCCTTCGCTGTTTGAAAAGGCTACAAAATTAATGTGAAAAGTGCATCATAAGCCGATTCCACGGTCGACAGAGCTCAAATACGTGTTTGGGCCATTCTTAGATCGGGTGCGGCGAATATTGCGTCCTATGATGTTTCCTAGGTCGAATGCGGTGAAAATCGCGTTCTTTTCTGTTTACCCAGGCGACAGGGGTGATCATTGCATATTTACCCGATTCCACGGTCAACAGAGCTAAATAACGCGTTTTATGCCTTTCCTCGGTCAAATGCAGTGAAAATGGCGTCTTATTTCGTTTCTTAGGTCGTATACAATGCAAATGACGCCATTTACTGTTTGCCCTGGCGACAGAGGTGAAAAGTGCTTATTGAGCCGATTCAATGGTCGACAGAGCTAAAAATGCGCGTTTTGGGCCATTAATTGGTCAAATGCGGTGAAAATCGCGTCTTATCTTGTTTCCTAGGTCAAATACAGTGAAAATCACGTCCTTTGCTGTTTGCCCAGGCGACAGATTTGAGAAGTGCATAATTAGCCGATTCCACGGTCGACTGAGCTAAAATGCGCGTTTATGACCATTTCTTCGTCAAATGCGGTGTAAATCGCGTCTTATCTTGTTTCCTAGGTCGAATACAGTGAAAATCACGCCCTTTGCTGTTTGCACTGGCGACAAAGGTGAAATGTGCTTCATGAGCCGATTCCACGGTCGACAGAGCTAAAATACGCGTTTTGAGCCATTTCTAGCTCGAATGCGGTGAAAATCGCGTTCTTTTCCGTTTGCCCAGTTGACGGAGGTGCAAGTACGTATTCAGCCGATTCCACGGTCGACAGAGCTTAAAAGCGCGTTTCATGCCTTTCCTCGGTCGAATGCGGTGTAAATCGCGTCTTATCTCGTTTCTTTGGTCGAATACAAAGAAAATCGCATCCTTTTTTGTTTGGGTAGGCGACAGAGGTGAAAAGTGCATATTTAGCCGATTCCAATGTCGACAGAGCTAAAAAGCGCGTTGCTTGCCTTTCCTCGGTCGAATGCGGTGTAAATCGCGTCTTATCTCGTTTCTTTGGTCGAATACAAAGAAAATCGCATCCTTTTCCGTTTGCCCAGGCGACAGAGGTGAAAAGTTCATATTTAGCCGATTCCACTGTCGACAGAGCTAAAAAGCGCGTTGAATGCCTTTCCTCTGTCGAATTCGGTGAAAATCGCGTCCTACCCTGTTTCTTTGGTCGAATACAGTGAAAATCACGTCCTATGGTCAAATGCGGTGAAATTGCGTCTTTTGTTGTTTCCTAGGTCGAATGCGGTGAAAATAGCGTTCTTTTCCGTTTGCCCAGTCGACAGAGGTGAAAATAGCATATTTAGCAGATTCCAGGGTCGACCGAGCTGAAAAGCGCGTTTTGGACCATTCTTAGGCCGAATGCGGTAAAAATCGCGTCTTAGGTTGTTTCCTAGATTTAATGCGGTGAAAATTGCGTCTTAGGGGTTTTCCTAGGTCTAATGCTGTGAAAATCGCGTTCTTTTCCGTTTGCCTAGGCGACAAAGGAGAAAAGTGCATATTTAGCCGATTCCACGGTCGACAGAGTTAACAAGAGGGTTTTATGCCTTTCCTCTGTCGAATGCGGTGAAAATCGCGTCTTACCTTGTATATTCGGTCGAATACTGTGAAAGTCACGTCCTGTGGTCAAATGCGGTGAAAATTGCATCTTATGTTGTTTGCTAGGTCGAATGCGGTGAAAATCGAGTTCTTTTTCGTTTGCCCAGTCGACAAAGGTGAAAAGTGCATATTTCGCCGATTCCAGGGTCGACGGAACTAAATTGCGTGTTTTGAGCATGCGGTGAAAATCGCGTCTTATCTTGTTTCTTAGGTCGAATACAGTGAAAATCATGTCGTTTACCGTTTTGCCAGGCGACATAAGTGAAAAGTGCATATTGAGCCGATTCCACGGTCGACATGGCTAAAATGCGCGTTTTGGGCCATTCCTTGGTCAAATGCGGTGAAAATCGCGTTTTATCTTGTTTCCTAGGTCGAATACAGTGAGAATCACGTCCTGTGTTGTTTGCCCAGGCGGCAGAGGTGAAAAGTGCATATTGAGCCGATTCCACGGTCGACAGAGCTAAAACGCGCGTTTAGGGCCATTCCTTGGTCAAATGCGGTGAAAATCGCGTCTTATCTTGTTTCTTAGGTCGAATACAGTGAAAATCACGTTGTTTGCTGTTTGCACAGGCGGCAGTGGCGAAAAATGCATATTGAGCCGATTCCACGGTCGACAGAGCTAAAATGCGCGCTTTGGGCCATTCCTGGGTCAAATGCGGTGAAAATCGCGTTCTAGGTTGTTTCCTAGGTCGAATGCCGTGAAAATCGCATTCTTTTCCGTTTACCCCAGGCGACAGAGGTGAGAAGTGCATTTTTAGCCGATTCCACGGTCGACAGAGCTAAAATGTGCGTTTTGGGCCATTCCTAGGTCAAATGCAGTGAAAAACGCGTTCTTCTCCGTTTACCCAGGCCGCAGAGGTGAAAAGTGCATTGTTAGTCGATTCCACGGTCGACAAAGCTGAAATGCGCGTTTTGGGCCATTCCTAGGTCATATACGGTGAAAATAGCGTCCTAGGTTGTTTCCTAGGTCGAATGCGGTGAGAATAGCGTTTTTTTTCGTTTACCCAGGCGACAGACGTGAAAAGTGCATATTAGCCGATTCACCGGTCGACAGAGCTAAAAAGCGCGTTTTATGCCTTTGCTAGGTCAAATGCGGTGAAAATCGCGTCTTAACTTGTTTCCTAGGTCGAATACAGTGAAAATCACGTCGTTTACTGTTTGGCCAGGCGACAGAGGTGAAATGTGCATATTTAGCCGATTCCACGGTCGACAGAGCTGAAATAAGCGTTTTGGGCCATTCCTAGGTCGAATGCGGTGAAAATCGCGTCTTTGGTTGTTTCCTAGGTCTAATGCGGTGAAAATCGCGTTCTTTTCCGTTTGCCCAGTCAACAAAGGTGAAAAGTGCATATTTAGCAGATTCCACCGTCGACAGAGCTAAAAAGCGCGTTTAATGCCTTTCCTCGGTCGAATGCGGTGAAAATTGCGTCTTATCTTGTTTCCTAGGTCGAATACAGTGAAAATCACGCCCTTTGCTGTTTGCACTGGCGACAAAGGTGAAATGTGCTTCATGAGCCGATTCCACGGTCGACAGAGCTAAAATACGCGTTTTGAGCCATTTCTAGCTCGAATGCGGTGAAAATCGCGTTCTTTTCCGTTTGCCCAGTTGACGGAGGTGCAAGTACGTATTCAGCCGATTCCACGGTCGACAGAGCTTAAAAGCGCGTTTCATGCCTTTCCTCGGTCGAATGCGGTGTAAATCGCGTCTTATCTCGTTTCTTTGGTCGAATGCAAAGAAAATCGCATCCTTTTTTGTTTGGGTAGGCGACAGAGGTGAAAAGTGCATATTTAGCCGATTCCAATGTCGACAGAGCTAAAAAGCGCGTTGCTTGCCTCTCCTCTGTCGAATGCGGTGAAAATCGCGTCTTACCTTCTTTCTTTTGTCGAATACAGTGAACATCACATATTATGGTCAAATGCGGTGAAAATTGCGTCTTATGTTTTTTCCTAGGGCGAATACAGTGAAAATTACGCCCATTGCTGTTTGCCCAGGCGGCAGAGGGGAAAAGTGCATATTTTGCCGATTCCACGGTCGATAGAGCTAAATAGCGCGTTTTGGGCCATTCCTAGGTCGAATGCGGTGAAAATCGCGTCTTAGGTTGTTTCCTAGGTCTAATGCGTTGAAAATCGCGTTCTTCCCGTTTGCTCAGGCGTCATAGGAGAAAAGAGCATATTTAACCGATTCCACGGTCGACAGAGTTAAAATGAGCGTTTTATGCCTTTCCTCGATCGAAAGCGGTTAAAACCGCGTCTTACTTTGTTTCCTAGGTCGGATACACTGAAAATCATTTCGTTTGCTGTTTGCCCAGGCGACAGAGGTGAAAAGTGCATATTTAGCCGATTCCAAGGTCGACAGAGCTAAGATGCGCGTTCTGGCCATTCCTAGGACAAATGCGCTGAAAATCACGTCTTAGGTGGTTTCCTAGGTGGACTACAGTGAAAATCACATCCTCTGCCGTTTGCCTAGGCGACAGAGGTGAAAAGTGCATATTTAGCCGATTCCACGGTCGACAAAGAGAAAAAAGCGCGTTTTATGCCTTTCCTCGGTCGAATGCGGTGAAAATCGCGTCTTAGGTTGTTTCCTAGGTCGAATGTAGTGAAAATCGCGTTCTTTTCTTTTTGCCCACGCCACAGAGGTGAAAAGTGCATATTTAGCCGATTCCACGGTTGACAGAGCTAATATGCGCGTTTTGGGCCATTCCTAGGTCAAATGCGGTGAAAATCGCGTTCTGGGTTGTTCCCTAGGTCGAATGCCGTGAAAATCGCGTTCTTTTCCGTTTACCCAGGCGACAGAGGTGAGAAGTGCATATTTAGCCGTTCCCACGGTCGACAGAGCTAAAACGCGCGTTCTTAGTCTTTCACCGGTCAAATGCGGTGAAAATCGCGTCTTATCTCGTTTCCTAGGTCGAATACAGTGAAAATCATGTCGTTTACCGTTTGGCCAGGCGACAGAAGTGAAAAGTGCATATTGAGCCGATTCCACGGTCGACAAGGCTAAAATGCGCGTTTTGGGCCATTCCTAGGTCAAATACGGTGAAAATCGCGTCCTAGGTTGTTTCCTAGGTCGAATGCGGTGAGAATAGCGTATTTTCCGTTCACCCAGGTGACAGACGTGAAAAGTGCATATTAGCCGATTCACCGGTCGACAGAGCCAAAAAGCGCGTTTTATGCCTTTGCTCGGTCGAATGCGGTGAGAATAGCGTTTTTTTTCCGTTTACCCAGGCGACAGACGTGAAAAGTGCATATTAGCCGATTCACCGGTCGACAGAGCTAAAAAGCGCGTTTTATGCCTTTGCTCGGTCAAATGCGGTGAAAATCGCGTCTTATCTTGTTTCCTAGGTCGAATACAGTGAAAATCACGTCCTGTGCTGTTTGCCCAGGCGACAGAGGTGAAAAGTGCATTGTTAGTCGATTCCACGGTCGACAAAGCTGAAATGCGCGTTTTGGGCCAATCCTAGGTCAAATACGGTGAAAATCGCGTCCTAGTTTGTTTCCTAGGTCGAATGCGGTGAGAATAGCGTTTTTTTCCGTTCACCCAGGCGACAGACGTGAAAAGTGCATATTAGCCGATTCACCGGTCGACAGAGCTAAAAAGCGCGTTTTATGCCTTTGCTCGGTCAAATGCGGTGGGAATAGCGTTTTTTTCCGTTTACCCAGGCGACAGACGTGAAAAGTGCATATTAGCCGATTCACCGGTCGACAGAGCTAAAAAGAGCGTTTTATGCCTTTGCTCGGTCAAATGCGGTGAAAATTGCGTCTTAACTTGTTTCCTAGGTCGAATGCAGTGAAAATCACGTCGTTTACTGTTTGGCCAGGCGACAGAGGTGAAAAGTGCATATTTAGCCGATTCCACGGTCGACAGAGCTGAAATAAGCGTTTTGGGTCATTCCTAGGTCGAATGCGGTGAAAATCGCGTCTTTGGTTGTTTCCTAGGTCTAATGCGGTGAAAATCGCGTTCTTTTCCGTTTGCCCAGTCAACAAAGGTGAAAAGTGCATATTTTGCCGATTCCACCGTCGACAGAGCTAAAAAGCGCGTTTAATGCCTTTCTCGGTCGAATGCGGTGAAAATTGCGTCTTAGATGTTTTCCTTGGTCGAATACAGGGAAAATCAAGTCCTTCGCTGTTTGAAAAGGCTACAAATGTGAAAAGTGCATCATAAGCCGATTCCACGGTCGACAGAGCTCAAATACGTGTTTGGGCCATTCTTAGATCGGGTGCGGCGAAAATTGCGTCCTATGATGTTTCCAAGGTCGAATGCGGTGAAAATCGCGTTCTTTTCTGTTTACCCAGGCGACAGGGGTGATCATTGCATATTTATCCGATTCCACGGTCAACAGAGCTAAATAACGCGTTTTATGACTTTACTCGGTCAAATGCAGTGAAAATGGCGTCTTATTTCGTTTCTTAGGTCGTATACAATGCAAATGACGCCATTTACTGTTTGCCCTGGCGACAGAGGTGAAAAGTGCTTATTGAGCCGATTCAATGGTCGACAGACCTAAAAATGCGCGTTTTGGGCCATTAATTGGTCAAATGCGGTGAAAATCGCGTCTTATCCTGTTTCCTAGGTCAAATACAGTGAAAATCACGTCCTTTGCTGTTTGCCAAGGCGACAGATTTGAGAAGTGCATAATTAGCCGATTCCACGGTCGACTGAGCTAAAATGCGCGTTTATGACCATTTCTTCGTCAAATGCGGTGTAAATCGCGTCTTATCTTCTTTCCTAGGTCGAATACAGTGGAAATCACGTCCTTTGCTGTTTGCACTGGCGACAAAGGTGAAATGTGCTTCATGAGCCGATTCCACGGTCGACAGAGCTAAAATACGCGTTTTGAGCCATTTCTAGCTCGAATGCGGTGAAAATCGCGTCTTAGGTTATTTCCTAGGTCTAATGCGGTGAAAATCGCGTTCTTTCCTGTTTGCCCAGGCGTCATAGGAGAAAAGAGCATATTTAACCGATTCCACGGTCGACAGAGTTAAAATGAGCGTTTTATGCCTTTCCTCGATCGAAAGCGGTTAAAACCGCGTCTTACTTTGTTTCCTAGGTCGGATACACTGAAAATCATTTCGTTTGCTGTTTGCCCAGGCGACAGAGGTGAAAAGTGCATATTTAGCCGATTCCAAGGTCGACAGAGCTAAGATGCGCGTTCTGGCCATTCCTAGGACAAATGCGCTGAAAATCACGTCTTAGGTGGTTTCCTAGGTGGAATACAGTGAAAATCACATCCTTTGCCGTTTGCCTAGGCGACAGAGGTGAAAAGTGCATATTTAGCCGATTCCACGGTCGACAAAGAGAAAAAAGCGCGTTTTATGCCTTTCCTCGGTCGAATGCGGTGAAAATCGCGTCTTAGGTTGTTTCCTAGGTCGAATGTAGTGAAAATCGCGTTCTTTTCTATTTGCCCACGCGACAGAGGTGAAAAGTGCATATTTAGCCGATTCCACGGTTGACAGAGCTAATATGCGCGTTTTGGGCCATTCCTAGGTCAAATGCGGTGAAAATCGCGTTCTAGGTTGTTCCCTAGGTCGAATGCCGTGAAAATCGCGTTCTTTTCCGTTTACCCAGGCGACAGAGGTGAGAAGTGCATATTTAGCCGTTCCCACGGTCGACAGAGCTAAAACGCGCGTTCTTAGTCTTTCCTCGGTCAAATGCGGTGAAAATCGCGTCTTATCTTGTTTCCTAGGTCGAATACAGTGAAAATCATGTCGTTTACCGTTTGGCCAGGCGACAGAAGTGAAAAGTGCATATTGAGCCGATTCCACGGTCGACAAGGCTAAAATGCGCGTTTTGTGCCATTCCTTGGTCAAATGCGGTTAAAATCGCGTCTTATCTTGTTTCCTAGGTCGAATACAGTGAAAATCACGTCCTGTGCTGTTTGCCCAGGCGACAGAGGTGAAAAGTGCATATTGAGCCGATTCCACGGTCGACAGAGCAAAAACGCGCGTTTAGAGTCATTCCTTGGTCAAATGCGGTGAAAATCGCGTTTTATCCTGTTTCTTAGGTCGAATACAGTGAAAATCACGTTGTTTGCTGTTTGCACAGGCGGCAGTGGCGAAAAAGGCATATTGAGCCGATTACACGGTCGACAGAGCTAAAATGCGCGTTTTGGGCCATTCCTGGGTCAAATGCGCTGAAAATCGCGTTCTAGGGTGTTTCCTAGGTATAATGCGGTGAAAATCGCGTTCTTTTCCGTATGCCCACGCGACAGAGGTGAAAAGTGCATATTTAGCCGATTCCACGGTCGACAGAGCTAAAATGCGCGTTTTGAGCCATTCCTGGGTCAAATGCGGTGAAAATCGAGTCCTAGGTGGTTTTCTAGGTCGAATACAGTGAAAATCCCGTCATTTACTGTTTGGCCAGGCGACAGAGGTGAAAAGTGCATATTTAGCCGATTCCACGGTTGACACAGCTAAAATGCGCGTTTTGGGTCATTCCTAGGTCAAATGCGGTGAAAATCGCTTCTTATTTTGTTTCCTAGGTCGAATATAATGAAAATCACGTCCTTTGCTGTTTGCCCAGGTGACAGAGGTGAAATGTGCATATTTAGCCGATTCCACGGTCGACTGAGCTAAAATACGCGTTTTGGGCCATTATTAGGTCGAATGCGGTGAAAATCGCGTCTTTGGTTGTTTCCTAGGTCTAATGCGGTAAAAATCGGGTTCTTTTCCGTTTGCCCAGTCAACAAAGGTGAAAAGTGCATATTTAGCCGATTCCACCGTCGATAGAGTTGAAAAGCGCGTTTAATGCCTTTCCTCGGTCGAATGCGGTGAAAATCAAGTCCTTCGCTGTTTGACAAGGCGACATATGTGAAGAGTGCATCATAAGCCGGTTCCACGGTCGACAGAATTCAAATACGTGTTTGGGCCATTCTTAGATCGGGTGCGGCGAAAATTGCGTCCTATGGTGTTTCCTAGATCGAATGCGGTGAAAATCGCGTTCTTTTCCGTTTACCCAGGCGACAGGGGTGATCATTGCATATTTAGCCGATTCCACGGTCAACAGAGCTAAAAACGCGTTTTATGCCTTTCCTCGGTCAAATGCAGTGAAAATGGCGTCTTATTTCGTTTCCTAGGTCGAATACAATGCAAATGACGCCGTTTACTGTTTGCCCTGGTGTCGGGAATCTGTTAAGAATAATCAATTTTTGCGAATTTAAAAATGAAGATTTATGGAAAAATTTAATTGTGTGTAATAAATGTTTGGCTTTGTTTGGCGTACTTACAAATATCTCAGAAAATTCCAGCAGTACAGGAGGGTCGCTTCAACATGTATGTTTTTATGCCTGTATGTTTTCTTTTACCTCAGATATGTTAGGAGGCCGCGATAAGGTGCGAGAGCCAAACCATGTATGTTTACAGTGTGTGTTGTTTCTGGAGGGGACTATTTTGTGGTGATAGCAAATTTTTTCATGCGGGCGAGCCCTTGGGAAACTCGAGACGGTCGAAAAAAAGCCTACCCATGTGCAAAACGAGGCCGCCTTGTAGTCACATATAAATCGATACTCATGCCGAGGGAAAGGGCAAACTAACGGTCGACTTCGAAGGTGCTGGAGCATGGGATACAATGAGGCTAAGAAAAAAAATAAATAAAGAAGAACTGCGGGACTACCAATGAGAAGGGAGGTGGGCGGTCACTGGAAAGGTCTGAGGATTCTTATAGGCATAAGGTGAGAGTGAACAACCCTCGAAGAAAATACGCCAAGGCTCAAGGATCGGAGGAACATTAGGCAGTTCGACCGGTGAGATCGCGACGCGAAGTATAAAGATAAACCGCGGGTGTGTTCACTGTAACAAACGTGCTCAAAGATATAATGAAAAGTGGTTATTGGATATATTGAAAATCATACTAAGTTTCACGCCAAAATGTGATCATGGCATTCATACATGTTTTCGTATTTACTTGCAGAAGAGAGCAAATTAAAACCCCGACCAGCGTGGGAATCATTTAATGAAACATTTAGGCGCAACGTCTTTGGGGAGGGTAAGAGCGAAGCCATTTCTTGGGAAAAGATAATTCTTCGTTATAAAATTTCTGAAATTTATTGGCATACAGTGATGTAAAGATTGAAATGTGTTAAGGGGGCTTAATAGGTGCTATCATAATTAATGGGTTATAAATTGATCTTGCAGGTGGGACGGAGTCATATGTCTGAGGATTGATCAGCTCGACTGAGAGGAAATCGACGTGTGAATATTCTGAAGCGGATTAAGCAAAATAACGTCATCACTAGACATTTTCTGAACAGTGAATAAGATAGGCCTTTGAACTGAAGCGAGTCGCGGACGTATTTGTGGTTGAAGTGACCATTGCTCACTGTACTGCTGGAATAACTGAGATAGAAATAGGACAGGATAGATGAATTCTCATGTGTAACTCTTGCAAACTTAGCGGCGGCCGGCCAGCCAATATTTCTGTGTAATTATGTGATGTAAGTCATTTGACGTATGCTATTTGATTTCATTACTTAATTAGCATCATTCCTAACACCATTCATTGTGTGTGCGCTCATTAATGTTTGTATGACGTATAGCTGGAAATTATAAATGTTAAGCATAGTTCGTCCTGTGTATCATGCCCCACAATATTAGAAGCGATCCATCGTAATACCACGGAGGGCGCTCAGAAAATGCGCTACGTAAGTGGGTCAGCGATCACCGGTGAGTACCTTTCTTTTTTTAGTATATATACTGTAGTGTCAATTATTCTCCATGAATTTTTATGTCGTATATGTTTCCTTTGGAGGTGTGCCATTCCTCAATTCCGAGAGCCAGATCTTCCTGTTAATGACATGTTAACAAGGAGGTGAAGGGCACATTTCTCGTGACATCACAATTTGGTAAGATCAACCCGATCGCTTTGTGACTTTCTGTGAATTTTGTGAGTGTAGTATAACAGTTGCATCGTATATTTTTGTTTGCGTGGTTATTTCATGTGCAAAACGTACAGAAATTCAGTAGAGGTACATAACTCGTAGTGATGATTTTCTGTGTTCCGGTGTGAGAAGCCAGCAAGCACACAGCCATATAGCTAAAGGAAGTGAAAGTGTTTATAAAAGTGATAAGATTCAGTGAGAAAATTCTAGTGTGCTCACACGATTAATTCAAAGTTTCAGTGAAATTCCACAGTGAGTAGGTTTTTTTTAAAAAAATTATTTGAGTGATCGCAAAATTTTGAGTTTTGGAAGAAGTGAATTGGAGAAGATCGGCACTATGCCTGCGCGCGGGAGAAGGAACAACGCCCGCAGAAATGCGCCAGCAACGCCACCACAGCCCGAAGAGGAAGCAGTTAACATGCCCGTGGTAACCAGTTGCGTGGGAGCCATAGGGGCCAAATTCAGGAGGGGCGACGATGTAGGGGAACATATGGCAAGGTTGAAGTTTTTGACTGGCAATCTGAATAACAGCGAGCAGGTGAATGCCTTCTTCCTATGCCTAGGTCCACAAGAGGCAAAGGAATGCAATAAAATAATTGGTACACTAACGAACCTGCGAGAAGCAGAAACATGGCTGCGCTCATACGCCGACCAAGTAGAACATCCGACTCAAGCGCCGTTTGAAATAGTGACAAGAAGCAAACAAGCCGAGAGGGAGTTTCAGAGTACTTGACGCGCCTGGAAAGGCTGTACAACGAGAATTATCTGGAACATCCGGAACTAGTCCTTGTAGATTTGATGTGGCTCGGATTAAGGGATAACATTACGAGACCCTTTCGAAGTGATGCGCGACCTACGACAGTACAAGAATTGAGGGACATGGCAATCGAAGTGGAAAATCGACGGATAGTACCAGTACCAAGGGAAACGACAGAGAGGAGGGAACCGGAAAGAGAGAGAGCGCAGCGAAGCGAGAGGAGGCCACAGCATGAGACTGCACGTGTCGGCCATCCGATGCGGCATTCACCACAACGGCCAAGAGGCTACCGCCATGAAGTGCCACCTTGGAGAGAAAGGAACAGACAGATACGACTCTCTCCGTATCATCGAAGAGGAAATTATGAAGCACCCCACTGGAGCGAAAAAGGCAGACTTAGGAGTCATCAGCACCAAATTTTCCACGCAAGAGAACCACAGCCGCATCCGGAAGTACCACCTGCACCTGCGGTGGACTTAGCACAGTATAGAGCAGTGCCACCGCCGTGCGTCAACTGTGGAAAATTTGGGCACCTAAGAGCTGATTGCAGAGTGCAACAGTTTGCAGGACAGCCAAAAAACGGGATAGGAGACCGTTAGCTCCAATAATAAATCCCAGCGTAATACTCCAAGTGAATGGTACACCTGTTACCGCACTTCTTGACACCGGAGCAAATATATGCTTGGTAAAAGAGCGTGTGGTTGCGGGAATTAAAAATGCTAGTGTGAAAGGAACATCGACTGCATTAAAAACAATTGGAGAGGAACCCGTATCGGTGCTGGGAAAGATTAATGTGCCAATCAAAGTTAATGGTCAGAAAATTGTACAGAGATGCTTTGTTGTGAAGGAAAATGCATTCCCAGGAGACCTGCTAATAGGAGTGGAAGTAATGAACAAAGTCAACGCAAAGCTAGACTTCGGAAAACGTAGGGCATCATTCTTTGGTACTCACGTGAACATGTTTTCAGCACCAGGACACGCTTCTCCGAAAATTCTGTGTGTAACGCGGGAAGAAACATCAGTCACTCTGGCTGAGGATATTACAGTGAAGCCTCGCGCGCAAACCATGGTGAAGTGCCGAGCAGATGGCAAGTTTGATGGGAAGGAAGTAATTTTAGAGCCTAGAATTAAGTGGGCGCCTTACGTCGGAGCCACCGCTGCAAAGGTACAAAACGGGTATGTTTTGATGCCTGTACTTAACCCTTTTGCCGAAGAAATCGCTCTGACTGAAGGAGCAATAATTGCAACATGCCACGAAATCTCGAATGAAGATGCAACTGCAGAAGAAAACAATGCGGAAAATAGCGAAGCAGAAAATCGCCGCAGAGAGAAGCGCTATCAGCAAATTGATGAGCTGGACCTCAGCCACTTGGATGCTGAAAAACAAGGACAAGTCAGAAACCTGCTGAAGGAATATCACAAGACGATTAGTGCAGACGAGATGGATATTGGCCACGTGAAAGAAGTGAAATAAAAAATTTTGCTGAGTGATTACAGGCCAATTCAAACGAAAGGATGGCGTATTCCGTACTCCAGCCAAGAAATTATCGACAAAAAGGTCTCGGAGATGATCGAAAGTGGAGTCGTGCAAGAGAGTACAAGTGCTTGGAAGAACCCCCTCGTACTCGTGAAGAAACCTGGAGGAGGCCACAGAGTGTGCCTTGATTTGCGAGCTGTAAACATGCGGGTAATAAACGAACATTATCCGATTCCCCACATTGTAGGGACACTGGAAGAGGTGGCTGGCAAAGAATACTATTCCATTGTCGATGCAAAATCAGCCTTCCATCAAATTGAGCTAGATGAAGAAAGTAAGCAGTACACGGCATTTCAGACTCGACAAGGCAACTTCGAGTTCTCTAGGCTACCTATGGGACTTAAGTGCTCAACATCAGTGTACCAGAGAGTGATTTGTCATGTTCTGAAAAGGCAACTTGGAAAATTCGCCGCTATTTACTTGGACGATGTGTGCGTTAGCTCTATGACTTTTGCGAGTCACCTAGAAAATTTAAGGGAAGTGTAGCACGAGTTTCAATGTGCCGGAGTAAAAAGAGGCTTAGACAAGTGCAAATTTGCGCAAAAACAAGTGAAGTACCTAGGATGTTACATCAGTCGTGAGGGACTTATCCCAAATCACAAGAACGTGGACGCGATGCAGAATTACCCTAGACCGACGACCGCGCGCAAAGTCCGGTCCTTCGTCGCAGCACTCAACTTCTACCGGCGGTTCATTCCGCATTTCGCTACAACAGCTGCACCCCTTAACGCGCTGACTAAAAAAGGGGCAAGGTTGAAGTGGGAGGAAGAACACGAGCAAGCCTTCTGCAAACTTAAGCAGCTCATGATAGAAGCTCCAGTTCTGAAGAAGCGTTCTCTAAATGAGACGTATTACTTGAGCTGTGATGCCTCAAATGAGGGCTCTGGCGCGGTCCTTGCGCAAAAATGTAATGGTAAGGAACAACCGATTGGATACTTCAGCAAAAGATTCAATGATGCTGAAAAACGTTATTCAATTACGGAGCGGGAAGGATTAGCAGTGGTCGCCGCTGTAAATCACTTTTCACCTTACCTGTACGGTAATAAATTTGTTGTAATTACTGATCACACGACTCTCAAATATTTGTTCAAAGGTAAAAACACCAAGAACAATAGAATTATGAGATGGGCCATAACACTCTCTCAATATGATTTTGAGGTGATTTACCAGCCAGGAGCTCAAAACGTGGTGCCCGACGCATTGTCGAGAAACATTGCGAACAACAACGAAGAAGAAAATCAAGACGACGGAGTCCCCAAAACAGTGTTCGTCACGACGATGCTAGACGAAGCACCCAATGTGCAAGAGGCGAAAATCTGCTTGCAGAAAGAAAATGTGAGAGCAGAACAGTTGAAAGATCCCGTTTGGGGGCCAGTGCTGAGGTATCTTGAAGGTGACAAATCAGGGGACGCACCAAGTCTCGCTCTGAAATCCGAAATCTTCACTGACGGAGGCATCTTGCATTTCAGGAAGACGCAACGAAAGCCTAACAGAACAAGGCACTTGATCGTGGTGCCAGACGCTCTGAGAGAAGCAGCAATAACGTTAGCGCATGATAGCACAATTGGTGCACACCAAGGTCGTGCTAAAACGTGGAAAAAGCTCATAGAATTCGGGTACTGGATTAACATGGCGCGTGACGTTAACAAGTACGTCGATTCGTGCATGCAATGTCAGAAACGTAAGATCAACAATCGCATTTGTGTTAGCATGGGTTCATTCCCTGAAATTGACAAGCCTCTGGACAGAATAGGAGTTGATATAATTGAAATGCCTGTCTCGAACGAGGGACACAAGTACATCCTAACCGTGGTCGATCACTTTAGTAGATATGTTGCAGCGTTTCCGCTCAGAAGCAAGACCACTGAGGAAGTAACGAAAGCGTTAACTAAATTTGTGACTACGTACGGCACAGCCAAGACTCTCATCTCAGACAGGGGCACCGAGTTCACGTCAGCTTTGTTCAGAAATGTGTGTGAAAAATTGAAAATAAAATACTACAACACTTCAGCATATCATCCCCAATCAAACGGAATGACCGAACGGCAAAATCAGAATATCAAGACTGTTTTATCACACCTTGCCGCCAACGACCAATCCTCGTGGCCTGATGCACTGCCTTGGACGTGCCTGGCGCTGAACACCAGCTACCAGAGCGTCATTGAAGAAATTCCATTCTATTTATTCTTTGGTAGGGATGCAGAAATTCCTGTTGTTGACTGGTTAAAAACCCTTCGCATGGATTACTCTCTAGGTGAGAATTACAGTGCCGAGGTAAGCTTACGACTCTACGATGCGTTCAACACAGTGAAGGCAAAATCTAAAGCCTCACACGATAAATCGGTGCAGTTAAAAGAGCGCGGAGTGAAGAACAGTCAGGTGCAAGTTGGCGAAATTGTCTTGCTGCATAATCCAACGGGAAAGGCTGAAGTTGCAAATGCATGGCCTACAGACTGGATTGGCCCTTACAGGATCACAGGAAAAACAGAGACGAATGCCACAATAAAGGCGCTCTATAGTAACTGCGAGAGAAGGGTTCACCTCGATAGATTAAAAATTGCCCACTTAAGAGGTGAAGCTTACCCCTGCAACCAGAATGCCGCAGCGCCGCCAGATGCCGGATGTGAAGCCATCGACAGCGAGGACGAAGATATGCCAGAAAACGCTGCGAATGAACAGGCTACGTCGATGACTCAGCGAAAATATAACTTACGTTCTCGGTGTAGGTGAACCGATAACTAGAAACGAACTGCAGAGGACTGAAATCATGCATCAACTTGACTTTGCGGGATGTGTTCTTGTGTGTTTAATTTTAGAAAATTCTTGCGTAGGAGTGAGTTTTTTAGCGTTGTATTGCTTTACTCTAAATGTGTTCTTTAGTAGAATTGTGTTATTCTAGCTGTGAATTGAATCTAATCTCACTCACTAGATTGTGATGCTTCCTTCAGTAGAAATATGCTCTAGGTTACGCAACTCCCACTTTCTTTGCTCACAAGAAATTTCGTCCAGAACGAAAATCTTGTTCGAGTGATCTAATCTTATTCTATGCTTAATTCTCATTTTGCTTTCTTGCTAAGTAAAGGAAATAGAGCGTTCAGTAGGTTAACTTCGTGTGTTTCTCTAGAAGAGTACTTTGTTTCATTTTTAGTATGCTTATATTCCCTGGCCAGTAGTTCGTAAAGCGCACGCGCTTAATATGAAATGACTCTAGCGAATTAACTAGTTTAATCTGAAGTTCTTAGGCTGAGGCTATCTCAGGCTTGCTAATTTTATCAATACCTTTAGACCGTTCATTTTCGTAACAGGGAAAATATGTTTAGCATCAGATCAAAAGTTGCGTAGTCTTTCGTGAGGTACTGTTGAATTTCTGATTTTGTGCCTTTCTCTTGCCCTGAAAGAATATCGTAAACACGGTATTCCGGAAGGAATTATGCTCCTCTTACTCTGTAGAAGTATAGTACATTTCTTTTCAGACTTAAGGAATTAATTTCTTGGTAGGTTAGTGTAGTATGTACTTCAGCACAAAACAGGCCAGAACAATTGCATAACACGAATGCGTCTCGTATAAGCAGCAAATTCAGGAAGAATCACGTGGAATATAAGTAATTATTTACAAGAACAACGAACTGATAACAACTGTACGACATAGGGGATTCATCGAACTTATAGTGAAAGTATTTGACTGTAGAACAAATTATAGCGTTGCATTGGGAACCGACGAGGATGTAGGTGAGGCTGGAATTTCGCATCATGCGTAAGAGAGAATGGGGAGAGCACAAGTAATTAGCTCAGAGCAGCTTGCGGTTGAGCTGTAGCCAGAGATTGCGCACCATGTTCAGAAGAATGCGGAGGACACCAGTAATTGCTTAACTCGCCCGTGGTCAGGCTGTGAAGAGGACTTCGTTAGAAAACGGCCGAGCCAGGAAGGATTTCTCGACTAATTAGCAGCACTCAATACTTCGAAGTGGAAAGCACCACAGAGCGCCGCAGTACCAGGATGAGGAAGGAAGGAGAAACGAAAAATAATGAAGATAATAGTCTAGGGTACCTCAATGTAATAGCGTTCAAAAATGCTTTTATACAGTGGGCACTCAAATGAAACAATAACAATGCTTTTATATGATTGAGTGTTGTTATTTACTTAAGTATTTTGGAATTTGCGTCGTGACATTTATGCCTAGTAAGGCATTCTTGAAATTCGAATGCAAGTGTCCTGTGAATTTTACTAGGCAAATTATCACATTGGAATATTGAAGCCACATTTTTGGCATCTCTATAATTATACGTGAAATAAAAAATAAAAAGGAGATTACGTCGGATGTACTCTGAATGAGGTGTACGATCATCGAAGAATATTAACCCACGGAATTCTCGCACAAATAAGAGTGTTTACTCAGAGAAAATAAACATCTCGTGTCTACCAGAATTTCTACGTCAAAAAGAAGGAATACTGAGATGCTACGTCGATATCAAGGAGTACTGAGAGCAATTCAACAGGATACCAGCGTGCACTACACAGGATTATGCCTCGGGTTCTTCAGGAGTACCTCGTGGGATTCAGGACCTTATTGCGAATGGAAGCTGTAGTGAATGAAATTTATTGACGCTTCGACTCGTATTTTCCGCCAGATCAATATAACTTACTGACGTGCCGATTTGCCTGATCAACGAATCGACGTTCATGAGTAATCTGGCGATTAAAAGTTGAGTTGAATAAACGTCATAAAATATATGTGAAACATTGCACTTAACATGATTTGGTGGTAATTTGAATCGTAATAATGATCCATCTTACAGAACGCAATCGTGTAGTAATGTGGTGTATAGAAATTTTATACGAGTCTGCATATTGGGCTCGCAATACTTCCTCCTGAAATTTAGTACTCATCTTCAACGCGCGTGTGAAGCTATTGAAATGCCAGAAGAGAGGCATGGAAGAAAAACAAATTCGTCAGCTATATCAAAGGAGTCAACATCGAACCGTCAACAACAGCGTCAAGGATTTGGACAACAGAACACGCAAGCGTAAATTGAAAACTACGAGACATAAAGTCATCAATACTGTAGGATGTTGGAGAATGTAGGGGATGTAACCGTAATACTTTGTGAATGCTATTAGGGGTGAACACTCAAAAGATTTATGACGTACTTCAATTCGGTGGAATACAACACAATACATCAGGCCGTGCTAATTGTAATGAATAGGATTATTAATTGTAACGAACCCTGTTTCTGCGGAATTATATTTAGAATATAATAGGCTTAAGTACAAGTTATCATGTGTGTCTTATGTTGGCTTCAGACTGCAGTGATCAATATTCAATAAATAGCTGAAGCTAATTAAAAAAAAAAAATTGTCAGCCCAATTTTTTTCAACTATGGGACGGCGGTCTGTCGGGAATCTGTTAAGAATAATCAATTTTTGCGAATATAAAAATGAGGATTTAGGGAAAAATTTAATTGTGTGAAATAAATGTTTGGCTTTGTTTGGCGTACTTACAAATATCTCAGAAAATCCCAGCAGAACAGGAGGGTCGCTTCAACATGTATGTTTTTATGCCTGTATGTTTTCTTTTAACTCAGCAATGTTAGGAGGCCGCGGTAAGGTGCGAGAGCCAAACGATGTATGTTTACAGTGTGTGTTGTTTCTGGAGGGGACTATTTTGTGGTGATAGCAAATTTTTTCATGCGGGCGAGCCCTTGGGAAACTCGAGACGGTCGAAAATATGCCTACCCATGTGCAAAACAAAGCCGCCTTGTAGTCACATATAAATCGATACTCAGGCCGAGGGAAAGGGCAAACTAACGGTCGACTTCGAAGGTGCTGGAGCGTGGGATACAATGAGGCTAAGAAAAAAATAAATAAAGACGAACTGCGGGACTACCAATGAGAAGAGAGGTGGGTGGTCCCTGGCAAGGTCTGAGGATTCTTATAGGCCGAAGGTGAGAGTGAACAACCCTCGAAGAAAATACGCCAGGGCTCAAGGATCGGAGGAACATTAGGCAGTTCGACCGGTGAGATCGCGACGCGAAGTATAAAGATAAACCGCGGGTGTGTTCACTGTAACAAACGTGCTCAAAGATATAATGAAAAGTGGTTATTGGATATATTGAAAATCATACTAAGTTTCACGCCAAAATGTGATCACGGCATTCATACATGTTTTCGTTTTTACTTGCAGAAGAGAGCAAATTAAAACCCCGACCAGCGTGGGAATCATTTAATGGAACATTTAGGCGCAACGTCTTTGGGGAGGGTAAGAGCGAAGCCATTTCTTGGGAAAAGATAATTCTTCGTTATAAAATTCCTGAAATTTATTGGCATACAGTGATGTAAAGATTGAAATGTGTTAAGGGGGCTTAATGGGTGCTATCATAATTAATGGGTTATAAATTAATCTTGCAGGTGGGACGGAGTCATATGTCTGAGGATTGATCAGCTCGACTGAGGGGAAATCGACGTGTGAATATTATGAAGCGGAATAAGCAAAATAACGTCATCACTAGACATTTTCTGAACAGTGAATAAGATAGGCCTTTGAACTGAAGCGAGTCGCGGACGTTTTTGTGGTTGAAGTGACCATTGCTCACTGTACTGCTGGAATAACTGAGATAGAAATAGGACAGGATAGATGAATTCTCATGTGTAACTCTTGCAAACTTAGCGGCGGCCGGCCAGCCAATATTTCTGTGTAATTATGTGATGTAAGTCATTTGACGTATGCTATTTGATTTCATTACTTAATTAGGATCATTCCTAACACCATTCATTGTGTGTGCGCTCATTAATGTTTGTATGACGTATAGCTGGAAATCATAAATGTTAAGCATAGTTCATCCTGTGTATCATGCCCCACAATATTAGAAGCGATCCATCGTAATACCACGGAGGGCGCCCAGAAAATGCGCTACGTAAGTGGGTCAGCGATCACCGGTGAGTACCTTTCTTTTTTTAGTATATATACTGTAGTGTCAATTATTCTCCATGAATTTTTATGTCGTATATGTTTCCTTTGGAGGTGTGCCATTCCTCAATTCCGAGAGCCGGATCTTCCTGTTAATGACATGTTAACAAGGAGGTGAAGGGCACATTTCTCGTGACACTGGCGACAGAGGTGAAAAGTGCATATTGAGCCGATTCAATGGTCGACAGAGCTAAAAATGCGCGTTTTGGGATATTAATTGGTCAAATGCGGTGAAAATCGAGTCTTACCTTGTTTCCTAGGTCAAATACAGTGAAAATAACGTCCTTTGCTGTTTGCCCAGGCGACAGATTTGAGAAGTGCATAATTAGCCGATTCCACGGTCGACTGAGCTAAAATGCGCGTTTTTGACCATTTCTTTGTCAAATGCGGTGTAAATCGCGTCTTATCTTGTTTCCTAGGTCGAATACAGTGAAAATCACGTCTTTTAATGTTTGCACTGGCGACAAAGGTGAAATGTGCATCATGAGCCGATTCCACGGTCGACAGAGCTAAAATACGCGTTTTGAGCCATTTCTAGCTCGAATGCGGTGAAAATCGCGTTCTTTTCCGTTTGCCCAGTTGACAGAGGTGAAAAGTACATATTTACCCGATTCCACGGTTGACAGAGCTAAAAAGCGCGTTTTATGCCTTTCCTCGGTCGAATGCGGTGTAAATCGCGTCTTATCTTGTTTCTTTGGTCGAATACAGAGAAAATCGCATCCTTTTCTGTTTGGCTAGGCAACAGAGGTGAAAAGTGCATATTTAGCCGATTCCAATGTCGACCGAGGTAAAAAGCGCGTTGCATGCCTTTCCTCTGTCGAATGCGGTGAAAATCGCGTCTTACCTTCTTTCTATGGTCGAATACAGTGAACATCACTCATTATGGTCAAATGCGGTGAAAATTGCGTCTTATGTTGTTTCCTAGGCCTAGGTCAAATACAGTGAAAACTACGTCCTTTGCTGTTTGCCCAGGCGGCAGAGGGGAAAAGTGCATATTTTGCCGATTCCACGGTCGATAGAGCTAAATAGCGCGTTTTGGGCCATTCCTAGGTCGAATGCGGTGAAAATCGCGTCTTAGGTTGTTTCCTAGGACTTATGCGGTGAAAATCGCGTTCTTTCCCGTTTGCCCAGGCGTCATAAGAGAAAAGTGCATATTTAACCGATTCCACGGTCGACAGAGTTAAAATGAGCGTTTTATGCCTTTCCTCGGTCGAAAGTGGTTAAAACCGCGTCTTATCTTGTTTCCTAGGTCGGATAAACTGAAAATCACTTCGTTTGCTGTTTGCCCAGGCGACAGAGGGGAAAAGTGCATATTTAGCCGATTCCAAGGTCGACAGAGCTAAAATGCGCGTTCTGGCCATTCCTAGGACAAATGCGTTGAAAATCACGTCTTAGGTGGTTTCCTAGGTCGAATACAGTGAAAATCACATCCTTCGCCGTTTGCCTTGGCGACAGAGGTGAGAAGTGCATCTTGAGCCGATTCCACAGACGACAAAGCTAAAACGCACGTTTTATACCTTTCCTTGGTCGAATGCGGTGAAATTTGCGTCTTATCTTGTTTCTTAGGTCGAATTCAGTGAAAATCACGTCGTTTGCTGTTTGCCCAGGCGACATACGGGAAAAGTGATTGTTTAGCCGATTCCACGGTCGACCTAGCTAAAAAGCGCGTTTAATGCCTTTCCTCGGTCGAATGCGATGAAAATCGCGTCTATTCTTGTTTGTTGGTCGAATGCAGTGAAAATCAAGTCCTTTTTTTTGCTCAGGCGACCGGGGTGAAAAGTGCATATATTGCCGATGCCAGGTTCGACAGAGCTAAAAAGCACGTTTTGAGCCATTCCTGGTCGAATGCGGTGAAAATCGCGTTCTTTTCCGTTTGCCCAGTCGAAAGAGGTGAAAAATGCATTTTCAGCCGATTCCACGATCGACAGGTAAATCGCACGTTTTATGCCTTCTCTCGGTCGAATGCTGTGAAAATCGCGTCTTATCTTGTTTCCTAGGTCGAAAACAGTGAAAATCACGTCGTTTGCTGTTTGCCCAGGCGACAGAGATGAAAAGTGCATATTTTGCCGATTCCACGTCGACAGAGCTAAAATGCGCGTTTAGGGTTCTCCTAGGTCAAATGCGGTGCAAATCGCGTCTTAGGATGTTTCCTAGTTCGAATAGAGTGAAAATCACGTCCATTGCTGTTCGCCCCGACGACATAGGTGAAATGTGCATATTTAGCCGATTCCACGATCGACAGAGCTAAAATGCGCGTTTTGTGCCATTCCTAGGCCAAATGCGGTGAAAATCGCGTCCTAGGTTGTTTCCTAGGTCGAATGCGGTGAAAATCGCGTTCTTTTTCATTTGCCCAGGCGACAGAGGTTAAAAATGCATATTAAGCCGATTCCACGGCCGCCAGAGGTAACACGCGCTTTTTGGGCCAGTCCTTTGTCAAATGCAGTGAAAATCGCGTCTTATGTTGTTTCCTAGGTAAAATACAGTGAAAATCATATCGTTTGCTGTTTTCACAGGCGGCAGATGTGAAAAGTGCATACTGAGCCGATTCCTCGGTCGACAGAGCCAAATGCGCGTTTTACGCCATTCCTAGATCGAATGCGGTGAAAATCGCTTCTCTGGTTAATTCCTAGGTCTAATGCGGTGAAAATCGCGTTCTTTTCCGTTTGCCCACGCGACAGAGGTGAAGAGTGCATATTAAGCTGATTCAACGGTCGACAGAGCTGAAATGCGCGTTTTGGGCCATTCCTAGGTCATATGCGGTGAAAATCACGTCCTAGACTGTTTCCTAGGTCGAATGCTGTGAAAATCTCGTTCTTGTCCGTTTACCCAGGCGACAGAGGTGAAAAGTGCATATATTGCCGATTCCACGGTCGACAGAGCTAAAATGCTCGTTTTGGGCCATTCCTAGGTAAAATGCGGTGAAAATTGCGTCCTAGGTTGTTTCCTAGGTCGAATAAAGTGAAAATCGCGTTCTTTTCCGTTTACCCAGGCGACAGAACTGAAAAGTGCATATTTAGCGGTTTCCACGGTCGACAGAGCTAAAAAGCGCGTTTTATGCCTTTCCTCGGTCAAATGCGGTGAAAATCGCGTCTTATTATGTTTCCTAGGTCGAAAACAGCGAAAATCACGTCGTTTACTGTCATCCCAGGTGACAGAGGTGAAAAGTACATATTGAGCCGATTCCACGGTCGACAGGGCAAAAATGCGAGTTTTGGGCCATTCCCATTCCTTGGTGTAATGCGGTGAAAATCGCGTCTAATCTTGTTTCATAGGTCGAATACTGTGAAAACCACGTCCTTTGCTGTTGGCACAGGCGACAAAGTTGGAAAGTGCATCATGAGCCGATTCCACGGTCGACAAAGCTAAAATACGTGTTTGGGCCATTCTTAGGTCGAATGCGGCGAAAATCGCGTCCTAGGTTGTTTCCTAGGTCGAATGCGGTGAAAATCGCGTCTTATCTTGTTGCCTAGGTCGTGTACAGTGAAAATCACGTCCTTAGCTGTTTGCCCAGGCAACATAGGTTAAATGTGCATATATAGCCGATTCCACGGTCGACAGAGCTAAATGCGCGTTTTGGGCCATTCATACGTCGAATGCGATGAAAATCGCGTTTATGGTTGTTTCCTAGGTCTAATGCGGTGAAGATCGCGTTCATCTAAGTTTGCTCACGCGACAGAGGTGAAAAGTGCATATTTAGCCGATTCGATGGTCGACTGAGCAAAAATGCGCGTATCGGGCCATTCTGAGGTCAAATGCGGTGAAAATCGCGTCCTAGGTTGTTTCCTAGGTCGTGTTCTTTTTTTGCTGTTTTGCTGTTTCCCTTGGCGACATAGGCGGAAAGTGCATATTTACCCGATTCCAAGGTCGACAGAGCTAAAATGCGTGCCCAGGAGACAGAGGTGAAAAGTGCATATTGAGCAGATTCCACAGTCGACAAACCAATACGCGCGCTTTGGGCCATTTCTTGGTCAAATGCGGTGAAAATGGCGTCTTATCCTGTTTCCTAGGTCGAATACATTGAAAATCACGTCGTTTGCTGTTTGCATAGGCGGCAGAGGTGAAACGTGCATATTGAGCCGATTTCACGGTCGACAGAGCTAAAATGCGCGTTTTTGACCATTCCTAGGTCAAATGCGGTGAAAATAGCGTCATAGGTTGTTTCATAGGTCGAATACAGTGAAAATCACGTCCTTTGTTTTTTGCCCAGGCGACAAAAAAGAAAAGTGCATATATAGCCTATGAAACGGTCGACAGAGATTAAACGCGCGTTTTGGGCTATTCCTTGGACAAATGCGGTGAAAATCGTGTCTTACCTTGTTTCCTAAGTCGAATACAGTGAAAATACCGTCCTTGCTGTTTGCATAGGCGACAGAGGTGAAATGTGCATTTATAGCCGATTCCACGGTCGACAGAGGTAGAATGCGCGTTTTGGCCATACCTAGGTCGAATGCGGTCAAAATCGCGTCTTTGGTTGATTCCTAGGTCTAATGCGGTCAAAATTGCGTTCTTCTCCGTTTGCCCACGCGACAGAGGTGAAAAGTGCATATTTAGCTGATTCCACGGTTGACAGAGCTAAATGCGTGTATTGGGCTAATCCTAGGTCAAATGCGGTGAAAATCGCGTCATAGGTTGTTTCCTAGGTCGAATGCTGAGAAAATCGAGTTCTTTTCCCTTTACCCAGGCGACAGAGGTGAAAAATGCATATTTAGCCGATTCCATGGTCGACAGAGCTAAAAAGCGCGTTATATGCCTTTCCTTGGTCGAATGCGGTGAAAATCGCGTCTTAGGTTGTTTCATAGGTCGTGTTCTTTTTTTGCTGTTTTGCTGTTTCCCTTGGCGACATAGGCGGAAAGTGCATATTTACCCGATTCCAAGGTCGACAGAGCTAAAATGCGTGTTTTGGGCCATTCTTAGGCCGAATGCGGTGAAAATCACGTCGTTTGCTGTTTCCCATGGCGACATAGGAAGAAAGTGCTTATGTAGCCGATTCCACGGTCGACAGAGCTAAAATGCGTGTTTTGGGCCATTCCTAGGCCGAATGCGGTGAAAATCACGTCGTTTGCTGTTTCCCGTGGCGACATAGGCGGAAAGTGTATATTTAGCCGATTCCACGGTCGACAGAGCTAAAATGCGTATTTTGGGCCATTGCTATGTCAAATGCAGTAAAAATCACGTCGTTTGCTGTTTCCCGTGGCGACATAGGCGGGAAGTGCATATTTAGCCGATTCCACGGTCGACAGAGCTAAAATGCGTGTTTTGGGCCATTCCTAGGCCGAATGCGGGTGAAAATCATGTTGTTTGCTGTTTCCCGTGGCGACATAGGCGGAAAGTGCATATTTAGCCGATTCCACGGTCGACAGAGCTAAAATGCGTGTTTTGGGCCATTCCTAGGTCGAATGCGGTGAAAATCACGTCGTTTGCTGTTTCCCTTGGCGACGTAGGTGGAAAGTGCATATTTAGCCGATTCCACGTTCGACAGAGCTAAAATGCGTGTTTTGGGCCATTCCTATGTCGAATGCAGTAAAAATCACGTCGTTTGCTGTTTCCCGTGGCGACATAGGCGGAAAGTGCATATTTAGCCGATTTCACGGTCGACAGAGCTAAAATTCGTGTTTTGGGCCATTCCTAGGCCGAATGAGGTGAAAATAACGTCGTTTGCTGTTTTCCGTGGCGACATAGGCGGAAAGTGCATATTTAGCCGATTCCACGGTCGACAGAGCTAAAATGCGTGTTTTGGGCAATTCCTAGGCCGAATGCGATGAAAATCACGTCGTTTGCTGTTTCCCGTGGCGACATAGGCGGAAAGTGCATATTTAGCCGATTCCACGGTCGACAGAGCTAAAATTATTGTTTTGGGCCATTCCTAGGCCGAATGCGGTGAAAATCACGTCGTTTGCTGTTTCCCGTGGCGACATAGGCGGAAAGTGCATATTTAGCCGATTCCACGGTCGACAGAGCTAAAATGCGTGTTTTGGGCCATTCCTAGGCCGAATGCGGTGAAAATCACGTCGTTTGCTGTTTCCCGTGGCGACATAGGCGGAAAGTGCATATTTAGCCGATTCCACGGTCGACAGAACTAAAATGCGTGTTCTGGGCCATTCCTAGGCCGAATGCGGTGAAAATCACGTCGTTTGCTGTTTCCCGTGGCGAAATAGGCGGAAAGTGCATATTTAGCCGATTCCACGGTCGACAGAGCTAAAATGCGTGTTTTGGGCCATTCTTAGGCCGAATGCGTTGAAAATCACGTCGTTTGCTGTTTCCCGTGGCGACATAGGCGGGAAGTGCATATTTAGCCGATTCCACGGTCGAAAGAGCTAAAATGCGTGCTTTGGGCCATTCCTAGGCCGAATGCGGTGAAAATCACGTCGTTTGCTGTTTCCCGTGGCGACATAGGCGGAAAGTGCATATTTAGCCGATTCCACGGTCGACAGAGCTAAAATGCGTGTTTTGGGCCATTCCTACGCCGAATGCGGTGAAAATCACGTCGTTTGCTGTTTCCCGTGGCGACATAGGCGGAAAGTGCATATTTAGCCGATTCCACGGTCGACAGAGCTAAAATGCGTATTTTGGGCCATTCCTATGTCAAATGCGGTAAAAATCACGTCGTTTGCTGTTTTCCGTGGGCGACATAGGCGGAAAGTGCATATTTAGCCGATTCCACGGTCGACAGAGCTAAAATGCGTGTTTTGGGCCATTCCTATGCCGAATGCGGTGAAAATCACGTCGTTTGCTGTTTCCCGTGGCGACATAGGCGAAAAGTGCATATTTAGCCGACTCCACGGTCGACAGAGCTAAAATGCGTGTTTTGGGCCATTCCTAGGCCGAATGCGGTGAAAATCACGTCGTTTGCTGTTTCCCGTGGCGACATGGGCGGAAAGTGCATATTTAGCCGATTCCACGGTCGACAGAGCTGAAATGCGTGTTTTGGGCAATTCCTAGGTCGAATGCGGTGAAAATCACGTCGTTTGCTGTTTCCCTTGGCGACATAGGTGGAAAGTGCATATTTAGCCGATTCCACGGTCGACAGAGCTAAAATGCGTGTATTGGGCCATTCCTAGGCCGAATGCGGTGAAAATCACGTCGTTTGCTGTTTCCCGTGGCGACATAGGTGGAAAGTGCATATTTAGCCGATTCCACGGTCGACAGAGCTAAAATGCGTGTTTTGGGCAATTCCTTGGCCGAATGCGATGAAAATCACGTCGTTTGCTGTTTCCCGTGACGACATAGGCGGAAAGTGCATGCTTAGCCGATTCCACGGTCGACAGAGCTAAAATGCGCGTTTTGGGCCATTCCTACGTCGAATGCAATCAGAATCGCGTTCTTTTCCGTTTGCCCAGTTGACAGAGGTGAAAAGTGCATCTTGAGCCGATTCCATGGTCGACAAAGCTACAAGTCGTGTTTTGTGTCATTCCTAGGTCGAATGCGGTGAAAATCGGGCCCTAGGTTGTTTCCTAGGTCGAATGCGGTGAAAAGCGCGTTCTTTTCCGTTTGTCAAGTTGACTGAGGTGAAAAGTGCATATTTAGCCGATTCCACGGTCGACAGAGCTAAAAAGCCCGTTTTATTCCTTTCCACTGATGAATGCGCTGAAAATCGCGTCTTATCTTGTTTCCTAGGTTGAATACCGTGTGAATCACGTCTTTTGCAGTTTGCCCAGGCGACCTAGGTGAAAAGTGCATATTGAGCCGGTTCCATGGTCGACAGCTAAAATGCGCGTTTTATGCCTTTCCTCGGGCGAATTCGGTGAAAATCGCGTCTTATCTTACTTCCTAGGTCGAATACAGAGAAAATCACGTCGTGTTCTGTTTGCCCAGGCGACAGAGGTGAAAAGTGCATATTGAGCTGATTCCACGGTCGACAGCTAAAATGCGCGTTTTATGCCTTTCCTAGATCAAATGCGGTGAAAATCGCGTCTTATCTTGTTTCCTAGGTCGAATACAGTGAAAATCACGTCGTTTTCCGTTTGCCCAGGCGACAGAGGTGAAGAGTGCATATTTGTCCGATTTCACGGTCGACAGAGCGAAAAAGCGCGTTTTATGCCTTTCCTCGGTCGAATGCGGTGAAAATCGCGTCTTACCTTGTTTCCTATTTCGAATACAGTGAAAATCAAGTCCTTTGCAGTTTGCCTGGGCGACAGAGTTAAAAATTGCATGCTGAGCCGATTCCACGGTCGACAGAGCTAAAATGCGTGTTTTGGGCCATTCTTAGGTCGAATGCAGTGAAAATTGCGCCCTAGGTTATTTCCTAGGTCGAATGCGATTATAATCGACTTCTTTTCCGTTTGCCCAGTCGACAGAGGTGAAAAGTGCATTTTGAGCCGATTCAACGGTCGACAGCTAAAACGCACGTTTTATGCCTTTCCTCGGTCGAATGCGGTGAAAATCGCTTCTTATCTTGTTTCTTGGGTCGAATACCATAAAAATCACGTCCTATGCAGTTTGCCCTGGCGACAGAGGTGAAAAGTGCATCTTGAGCCGATTGAACTGTCGACAGAGCTTGAATGTGCGTTTTGGGCCGTTCATAGGTCGGATGCGGTGAAAATTTAAATCGCGTCTTAGGTTGTTTCCTAGGTCTATTGCGGTTAAAATCGCGTTCTTTTCCGTTTGCCCAGGCGACAGAGGTGGAAAGTGCATATTTAGCCGATTCCACTGTCGACAGAGCTAAAAAGCGCGTTGAATGCCTTTCCTCGGTCGAATGCGGTAAAAATGGCATCTTATCTTGTTTTTCTTTGGTCTAATGCAGTGAAAATCACGTCCTTTCTTGTTTGCTCAGGCGACCGGGGTAAAAAAGTGCATATTTAACCGATTCCACGGTCGACAGAGCTGAAAAGCGCGTTTGATGCCTTTCCTCGGTCGAATGCGGTGAAAATCGCGTTTTGTCTTGTTTCATAGGTCGAATACTGTGAAAATCACGTCATATGCAGTTTGCCCAGGCGACAGAGGTGAAAAGTGCATCTCGAGCCGATTTCACTGTCGACAGAGCTTAAATGCGCGTTTTGGGCCATTCCAAGGTCGGATGCGGTGAAAATCGCGTCTTAGGTTGTTTCCTAGGTCTATTGCGGTGAAAATCGCGTTCTTTTCCGTTTGCCCAGGCGACAGAGGTGAAAAGTGCATATTTAGCCGATTCCACTGTCGACAGAGCTAAAAAGCGCGTTGAATGCCTTTCCTCTGTCGAATTCGATGAAAATCGCGTCCTACCCTGTTTCTTTGGTCGAATACAGTGAAAATCACGTCCTATGGTCAAATGCGGTGAAAATTGCGTCTTTTGTTGTTTAATAGGTCGAATGCGGTGAAAATCGCGTTCTTTTCCGTTTGCCCAGTCGACAGAGGTGAAAAGTGCATATTTAGCCGATTCCAGGGTCGACAGAGCTAAATTGCCTGTTTTGAGCATGCGGTGAAAATCGCGTCTTATCTTGTTTCCTAGGTCGAAAACAGTGAAAATCACGTCGTTTGTTGTTTGCCCAGGCGACATAGGCGAAAAGTGCATATATAGAAAATTCCACGGTCGACAGAGCTAAAATGCGCGTTCTGAGCCATTCCTAGGACAAATGCGGTGAAACTCGCGTCTTAGGTGGTTTCCTAGGTCGAAAATAGTGAAAATCACATCCTTCGCCGTTTGCACAGGCGACAGAGGTCAAAAGTGCATCTTGAGCCGATTCCACGGTCGACAGAGCTAAAAAGCGCGTTTGATGCCTTTCCTCGGTCGAATGCGGTGAAAATCGTGTTTTATTTTGTTTCATAGGTCGAATACTGTGAAAATCACATCATATGCAGTTTGCCCAGGCGACAGAGGTGAAAAAAGCATCTTGAGCCGATTTCACTGTCGACAGAGCTTAAATGCTCGTTTTGGGCAATTCCAAGGTCGTATGCGGTGAAAATCGCGTCTTAGGATGTTTCCTAGGTCTATTGCGGTGAAAATCGCGTTCTTTTCCGTTTGCCCAGGCGACAGAGGTGAAAAGTTCATATTTAGCCGATTCCACTGTCGACAGAGCTAAAAAGCGCGTTGAATGCCTTTCCTCTGTCGAATTCGGTGAAAATCGCGTCCTACCCTGTTTCTTTGGTCGAATACAGTGAAAATCACGTCCTATGGTCAAATGCGGTGAAAATTGCGTCTTTTGTTGTTTCCTAGGTCGAATGCGGTGAAAATAGCGTTCTTTTCCGTTTGCCCAGTCGACAGAGGTGAAAATTGCATATTTAGCCGATTCCACGGTCGACCGAGCTGAAAAGCGCGTTTTGGGCCATTGTTAGGTCGAATGCGGTAAAAATCGCGTCTTAGGTTGTTTCCTAGGTTTAATGCGGTGAAAATTGCGTCTTAGGGGTTTTCCTAGGTCTAATGCAGTGAAAATCGCGTTCTTTTCCGTTTGCCTAGGCGACAGAGGAGAAAAGTGCATATTTAGCCGATTCCACGGTCGACAGAGTTAACAAGAGGGTTTTATGCCTTTCCTCTGTCGAATGCGGTGAAAATCGCGTCTTACCTTGTATATTCGGTCGAATACTGTGAAAGTCACGTCCTGTGGTCAAATGCGGTGAAAATTGCATCTTATGTTGTTTGCTAGGTCGAATGCGGTGAAAATCGAGTTCTTTTTCGTTTGCCCAGTCGACAAAGGTGAAAAGTGCATATTTCGCCGACTCCAGGGTCGACGGAACTAAATTGCGTGTTTTGAGCATGCGGTGAAAATCGCGTCTTATCTTGTTTCTTAGGTCGAATACAGTGAAAATCATGTCGTTTACCGTTTTGCCAGGCGACATAAGTGAAAAGTGCATATTGAGCCGATTCCACGGTCGACATGGCTAAAATGCGCGTTTTGGGCCATTCCTTGGTCAAATGCGGTGAAAATCGCGTTTTATCTTGTTTCCTAGGTCGAATACAGTGAGAATCACGTCCTGTGCTGTTTGCCCAGGCGGCAGAGGTGAAAAGTGCATATTGAGCCGATTCCACGGTCGACAGAGCTAAAACGCGCGTTTAGGGCCATTCCTTGGTCAAATGCGGTGAAAATCGCGTCTTATCTTGTTTCTTAGGTCGAATACAGTGAAAATCACGTTGTTTGCTGTTTGCACAGGCGGCAGTGGCGAAAAATGCATATTGAGCCGATTCCACGGTCGACAGAGCTAAAATGCGCGCTTTGGGCCATTCCTGGGTCAAATGCGGTGAAAATCGCGTTCTAGGTTGTTTCCTAGGTCGAATGCCGTGAAAATCGCGTTCTTTTCCGTTTACCCAGGCGACAGAGGTGAGAAGTGCATTTTTAGCTGATTCCACGGTCGACAGAGCTAAAATGTGCGTTTTGGGCCATTCCTAGGTCAAATGCAGTGAAAAACGCGTTCTTCTCCGTTCACCCAGGCGACAGAGGTGAAAAGTGCATTGTTAGTCGATTCCACGGTCGACAAAGCTGAAATGCGCGTTTTGGGCCATTCCTAGGTCAAATACGGTGAAAATCGCGTCCTAGGTTGTTTCCTAGGTCGAATGCGGTGAGAATAGCGTTTTTTCCGTTCACCCAGGCGACAGACGTGAAAAGTGCATATTAGCCGATTCACCGGTCGACAGAGCTAAAAAGCGCGTTTTATGCCTTTGTTCGGTCAAATGCGGTGAGAATAGCGTTTTTTTCCGTTTACCCAGGCGACAGACGTGAAAAGTGCATATTAGCCGATTCACCGGTCGACAGAGCTAAAAAGCGCGTTTTATGCCTTTGCTCGGTCAAATGCGGTGAAAATCGCGTCTTAACTTGTTTCCTAGGTCGAATACAGTGAAAATCACGTCGTTTACTGTTTGGCCAGGCGACAGAGGTGAAAAGTGCATATTTAGCCGATTCCACGGTCGACACAGCTAAAATGCACGTTTTGGGCCATTCCTAGGTCAAATGCGGTGAAAATCGCGTCTTATCTTGTTTTTTATTTCGAATACAGTAAATATCACGTCCTTTGATGTTTGCCCAGGCGACAGAGGTGAATTGTGCATATTTAGCCGATTCCACGGTCGACAGAGCTGAAATAAGCGTTTTGGGCCATTCCTAGGTCGAATGCGGTGAAAATCGCGTCTTTGGTTGTTTCCTAGGTCTAATGCGGTGAAAATCGCGTTCTTTTCCGTTTGCCCAGTCAACAAAAGTGAAAAGTGCATATTTAGCCGATTCCACCGTCGACAGAGCTAAAAATCGCGTTTAATGCCTTTCCTCGGTCGAATGCGGTGAAAATTGCGTCTTAGATGTTTTCCTTGGTCGAATACAGGAAAATCAAGTCCTCCGCTGTTTGAAAAGGCTACAAATGTGAAAAGTGCATCATAAGCCGATTCCACGGTCGACAGAGCTCAAATACGTGTTTGGGCCATTCTTAGATCGGGTGCGGCGAAAATTGCGTCTTATGATGTTTCCTAGGTCGAATGCGGTGAAAATCGCGTTCTTTTCTGTTTACCCAGGCGACAGGGGTGATCATTGCATATTTACCCGATTCCACGGTCAACAGAGCTAAATAACGCGTTTTATGCCTTTCCTCGGTCAAATGCAGTGAAAATGGCGTCTTATTTCGTTTCCTAGGTCGAATACAATGCAAATGACGCCGTTTACTGTTTGCCCTGGTGTCGGGAATCTGTTAAGAATAATCAATTTTTGCGAATTTAAAAATGAAGATTTATGGAAAAATTTAATTGTGTGTAATAAATGTTTGGCTTTGTTTGGCGTACTTACAAATATCTCAGAAAATTCCAGCAGTACAGGAGGGTCGCTTCAACATGTATGTTTTTATGCCTGTATGTTTTCTTTTACCTCAGCAATGTTAGGAGGCCGCGATAAGGTGCGAGAGCCAAACCATGTATGTTTACAGTGTGTGTTGTTTCTGGAGGGGACTATTTTGTGGTGATAGCAAATTTTTTCATGCGGGCGAGCCCTTGGGAAACTCGAGACGGTCGAAAAAAAGCCTACCCATGTGCAAAACAAAGCCGCCTTGTAGTCACATATAAATCGATACTCATGCCGAGGGAAAGGGCAAACTAACGGTCGACTTCGAAGGTGCTGGAGCATGGGATACAATGAGGCTAAGAAAAAAAATAAATAAAGAAGAACTGCGGGACTACCAATGAGAAGGGAGGTGGGCGGTCACTGGCAAGGTCTGAGGATTCTTATAGGCCGAAGGTGAGAGTGAACAACCCTCGAAGAAAATACGCCAGGGCTCAAGGATCGGAGGAACATTAGGCAGTTCGACCGGTGAGATCGCGACGCGAAGTATAAAGATAAACCGCGGGTGTGTTCACTGTAACAAACGTGCTCAAAGATATAATGAAAAGTGGTTATTGGATATATTGAAAATCATACTAAGTTTCACGCCAAAATGTGATCATGGCATTCATACATGTTTTCGTTTTTACTTGCAGAAGAGAGCAAATTAAAACCCCGACCAGCGTGGGAATCATTTAATGAAACATTTAGGCGCAACGTCTTTGGGGAGGGTAAGAGCGAAGCCATTTCTTGGGAAAAGATAATTCTTCGTTATAAAATTTCTGAAATTTATTGGCATACAGTGATGTAAAGATTGAAATGTGTCAAGGGGGCTTAATGGGTGCTATCATAATTAATGGGTTATAACTTGATCTTGCAGGTGGGACGGAGTCATATGTCTGAGGATTGATCAGCTCGACTGAGGGGAAATCGACGTGTGAATATTCTGAAGCGGAATAAGCAAAATAACGTCATCACTAGACATTTTCTGAACAGTGAATAAGATAGGCCTTTGAACTGAAGCGAGTCGCGGACGTTTTTGTGGTTGAAGTGACCATTGCTCACTGTACTGCTGGAATAACTGCGATAGAAATAGGACAGGATAGATGAATTCTCATGTGTAACTCTTGCAAACTTAGCGGCGGCCGGCCAGCCAATATTTCTGTGTAATTATGTGATGTAAGTCATTTGACGTATGCTATTTGATTTCATTACTTAATTAGCATCATTCCTAACACCATTCATTGTGTGTGTGCTCATTAATGTTTGTATGACGTATAGCTGGAAATTATTAATGTTAAGCATAGTTCGTCCTGTGTATCATGCCCCACAATATTAGAAGCGATCCATCGTAATACCACGGAGGGCGCCCAGAAAATGCGCTACGTAAGTGGGTCAGCGATCACCGGTGAGTACTTTTTTTTTAGTATATATACTGTAGTGTCAATTATTCTCCATGAATTTTTATGTCGTATATGTTTCCTTTGGAGGTGTGCCATTCCTCAATTCCGAGAGCCAGATCTTCCTGTTAATGACATGTTAACAAGGAGGTGAAGGGCACATTTCTCGTGACATCACAATTTGGTAAGATCAACCCGATCGCTTTGTGACTTTCTGTGAATTTTGTGAGTGTAGTATAACAGTTGCATTGTATATTTTTGTTTGCGTGGTTATTTCATGTGCAAAACGTACAGAAATTCAGTAGAGGTACATAACTCGTAGTGATGATTTTCTGTGTTCCGGTGTGAGAAGCCAGCAAGCACACAGCCATATAGCTAAAGAAAGTGAAAGTGTTTATAAAAGTGATAAGATTCAGTGAGAAAATTCTAGTGTGCTCACACGATTATTTCAAAGTTTCAGTGAAATTCCACAGTGAGTAAGTTTTTTTTTAAAAAATTATTTGAGTGATCGCAAAATTTTGAGTTTTGGAAGAAGTGAATTGGAGAAGATCGGCACTATGCCTGCGCGCGGGAGAAGGAACAACGCCCGCAGAAATGCGCCAGCAACGCCACCACAGCCCGAAGAGGAAGCAGTTAACATGCCCGTGGTAACCAGTAGCGTGGGAGCCATAGGGGCCAAATTCAGGAGGGGCGACGATTTAGGGGAACATATGTCAAGGTTGAAGTTTTTGACTGGCAATCTGAATAACAGCGAGCAGGTGAATGCCTTCTTCCTATGCCTAGGTCCACAAGAGGCAAAGGAATGCAATAAAATAATTGGTACACTAACGAACCTGCGAGAAGCAGAAACATGGCTGCGCTCATACGCCGACCAAGTAGAACATCCGACTCAAGCGCTGTTTGAAATAGTGACCAAGAAGAAAACAAGCCGAGAGGGAGTTTCAGAGTACTTGACGCGCCTGGAAAGGCTGTGCAACGAGAATTATCTGGAACATCCGGAACGAGTCCTTGTAGATTTGATGTGGCTCGGATTAAGGGATAACATTACGAGACCCTTTCGAAGTGATGCGCGACCTACGACAGTACAAGAATTGAGGGACATAGCAATCGAAGTGGAAAATCGACGGATAGTACCAGTACCAAGGGAAACGACAGAGAGGAGGGAACCGGAAAGAGAGAGAGCGCAGCGAAGCGAGAGGAGGCCACAGCATGAGACTGCACGTGTCGGCCATACGATGCGGCATTCACCACAACGGCCAAGAGGCTACCGCCATGAAGTGCCACCCTGGAGAGAAAGGAACAGACAGATGCGACACTCTCCTTATCATCGAAGAGGAAATTATGAAGCACCCCACTGGAGCGAAAAAGGCAGACTTAGGAGTCATCAGCACCAAATTTTCCACGCAAGAGAACCACAGCCGCATCCGGAAGTACCACCTGCACCTGCGGTGGACTTAGCACAGTATAGAGCAGTGCCACCGCCGTGCGTCAACTGTGGAAAATTTGGGCACCTAAGAGCTGATTGCAGAGTGCAACAGTTTGCAGGACAGCCAAAAAACGGGATAGGAGACCGTTAGCTCCAATAATAAATCCCAGCGTAATACTCCAAGTGAATGGTACACCTGTTACCGCACTTCTTGACACCGGAGCAAATATATGCTTGGTAAAAGAGCGTGTGGTTGCGGGAATTAAAAATGCTAGTGTGAAAGGAACATCGATTGCATTAAAAACAATTGGAGAGGAACCCGTATCGGTGCTGGGAAAGATTAATGTGCCAATCAAAGTTGACGGTCAGAAAATTGTACAGAGATGCTTTGTTGTGAAGGAAAATGCATTCCCAGGAGACCTGCTAATAGGAGTGGAAGTAATGAACAAAGTCAACGCAAAGCTAGACTTCGGAAAACATAGGGCATCATTCTTTGGTACTCACGTGAACATGTTTCCAGCACCAGGACACGCTTCTCCGAAAATTCTGTGTGTAACGCGGGAAGAAACATCAGTCACTCTGGCTGAGGATATTACAGTGAAGCCTCGCGCGCAAACCATGGTGAAGTGCCGAGCAGATGGCAAGTTTGATGGGAAGGAAGTAATTTTAGAGCCTAGAATTAAGTGGGCGCCTTACGTCGGAGCCACCGCTGCAAAGGTACAAAACGGGTATGTTTTGATGCCTGTACTTAACCCTTTTGCCGAAGAAATCGCTCTGACTGAAGGAGCAATAATTGCAACATGCCACGAAATCACGAATGAAGATGCAACTGCAGAAGAAAACAATGCGGAAAATAGCGAAGCAGAAAATCGCCGCAGAGAGAAGCGCTTTCAGCAAATTGATGAGCTGGACCTCAGCCACTTGGATGCTGAAAAACAAGGACAAGTCAGAAACCTGCTGAAGGAATATCACAAGACGATTAGTGCAGACGAGATAGATATTGGCCACGTGAAAGGAGTGAAATAAAAAATTTTGCTGAGTGATTACAGGCCAATTCAAACGAAAGGATGGCTTATTCCGTACTCCAGCCAAGAAATTATCGATAAAAAGGTCTCGGAGATGATCGAAAGTGGAGTCGTGCAAGAGAGTACAAGTGCTTGGAAGAACCCCCTCGTACTCGTGAAGAAACCTGGAGGAGGCCACAGAGTGTGCCTTGATTTGTGAGCTGTAAACATGCGGGTAATAAACGAACATTATCCGATTCCCCACATTGTAGGGACACTGGAAGAGGTGGCTGGCAAAGAATACTATTCCATTTTCGGTGCAAAATCAGCCTTCCATCAAATTGAGCTAGATGAAGAAAGTAAGCAGTACACGGCATTTCAGACTCGACAAGGCAACTTCGAGTTCTCTAGGCTACCTATGGGACTTAAGTGCTCAACATCAGTGTACCAGAGAGTGATTTGTCATGTTCTGAAAAGGCAACTTGGAAAATTCGCCGCTATTTACTTGGACGATGTGTGCGTTAGCTCTATGACTTTTGAGAGTCACCTAGAAAATTTAAGGGAAGTGTAGCACGAGTTTCAATGTGCCGGAGTAAAAATAGGCTTAGACAAGTGCAAATTTGCGCAAAAACAAGTGAAGTACCTAGGATGTTACATCAGTCGTGAGGGACTTATCCCAAATCCCAAGAACGTGGACGCGATGCAGAATTACCCTAGACCGACGACCGCGCGCAAAGTCCGGTCCTTCGTCGCAGCACTCAACTTCTACCGGCGGTTCATTCCGCATTTCGCTACAACAGCTGCACCCCTTAACGCGCTGACTAAAAAAGGGGCAAGGTTCAAGTGGGAGGAAGAACACGAGCAAGCCTTCTGCAAACTTAAGCAGCTCATGATAGAAGCTCCAGTTCTGAAGAAGCCTTCTCTAAATGAGACGTATTACTTGAGCTGTGATGCCTCAAATGAGGGCTCTGGCGCGGTCCTTGCGCAAAAATGTAATGGTAAGGAACAACCGATTGGATACTTCAGCAAAAGATTCAATGATGCTGAAAAACGTTATTCAATTACGGAGCGGGAAGGATTAGCAGTGGTCGCCGCTGTAAATCACTTTTCACCTTACCTGTACGGTAATAAATTTGTTGTAATTACTGATCACACGGCTCTCAAATATTTGTTCAAAGGTAAAAACACCAAGAACAATAGAATTATGAGATGGGCCCTAACACTCTCTCAATATGATTTTGAGGTGATTTACCGGCCAGGAGCTCAGAACGTGGTGCCCGACGCATTGTCGAGAAACATTGCGAACAACAACGAAGAAGAAAATCAAGACGACGGAGTCCCCAAAACAGTGTTCGTCACGACGATGCTAGACGAAGCACCCAATGTGCAAGAGGCAAAAATCTGCTTGCAGAAAGAAAATGTGAGAGCAGAACAGTTGAAAGATCCCGTTTGGGGGCCAGTGCTGAGGTATCTTGAAGGTGACAAATCAGGGGACGCACCAAGTGTCGCTCTGAAATCCGAAATCTTCACTGACGGAGGCATCTTGCATTTCAGGAAGACGCAACGAAAGCCTAACAGAACAAGGCACTTGATCGTGGTGCCAGACGCTCTGAGAGAAGCAACAATAACGTTAGCGCATGATAGCACAATTGGTGCACACCAAGGTCGTGCTAAAACGTAGAAAAAGCTCATGGAATTCGGGTACTGGATTAACATGGCGCGTGACGTTAACAAGTACGTCGATTCGTGCATGCAATGTCAGAAACGTAAGATCAACAATCGCATTTGTGTTAGCATGGGTTCATTCCCTGAAATTGACAAGCCTCTGGACAGAATAGGAGTTGATTTAATTGAAATGCCTGTCTCGAACGAGGGACACAAGTACATCCTAACCGTGGTCGATCACTTTAGTAGATATGTTGCAGCGTTTCCGTTCAGAAGCAAGACCACTGAGGAAGTAACGAAAGCGTTAACTAAATTTGTGACTACGTACGGCACAGCCAAGACTCTCATCTCAGACAGGGGCACCGAGTTCACGTCAGCTTTGTTCAGAAATGTGTGTGAAAAATTGAAAATAAAATACTACAACACTTCAGCATATCATCCCCAATGAAACGGAATGACCGAACGGCAAAATCAGAATATCAAGACTGTTTTATCACACCTTGCCGCCAACGACCAATCCTCGTGGCCTGATGCACTGCCTTGGACGTGCCTGGCGCTGAACACCAGCTACCAGAGCGTCATTGAAGAAATTCCATTCTATTTATTCTTTGGTAGGGATGCAGAAATTCCTGTTGTTGACTGGTTAAAAACCCCTCGCATGGATTACTCTCTAGGTGAGAATTACAGTGCCGAGGTAAGCTTACGACTCTACGATGCGTTCAACACAGTGAAGGCAAAATCTAAAGCCTCACACGATAAATCGGTGCAGTTGAAAGAGCGCGGAGTGAAGAACAGTCAGGTGCAAGTTGGCGATATTGTCTTGCTGCATAATCTAACGGGAAAGGCTGAAGTTGCAAATGCATGGCCTACAGACTGGATTGGCCCTTACAGGATCACAGGAAAAACAGAGACGAATGCCACAATAAAGGCGCTCTATAGTAACTGCGAGAGAAGGGTTCACCTCGATAGATTAAAAATTGCCCACTTAAGAGGTGAAGCCTACCCCTGCAACCAGAATGCCGCAGCGCCGCCAGATGCCGGATGTGAAGCCATCGACAGCGAAGACGAAGATATGCCAGAAAACGCTGCGAATGAACAGGCTACGTCGATGACTCAGCGAAAATATAACTTACGTTCTCGGTGTAGGTGAACCGATAACTAGAAACGAACTGCAGAGGACTGAAATCATGCATCAACTTGACTTTGCGGGATGTGTTCTTGTGTGTTTAATTTTAGAAAATTCTTGCGTAGGAGTGAGTTTTTTAGCGTTGTATTGCTTTAATCTAAATGTGTTCTATAGTAGAATTGTGTTATTCTAGCTGTGAATTGAATCTAATCTCACTCACTAGATTGTGATGCTTCCTTCAGTAGAAATATGCTCTAGGTTACGCAACTCCCACTTTCTTTGCTCACAAGAAATTTCGTCCAGAACGAAAATCTTGTTCGAGTGATCTAATCTTATTCTATGCTTAATTCTCATTTTGCTTTCTTGCTAAGTAAAGGAAATAGAGCGTTCAGTAGGTTAACTTCATGTGTTTCTCTAGAAGAGTACTTTGTTTCATTTTTAGTATGCTTATATTCCTTGGCCAGTAGTTCGTAAAGCGCACGCGCTTAATATGAAATGACTCTAGCGAATTAACTAGTTTAATCTGAAGTTCTTAGGCTGAGGCTATCTCAGGCTTGCAAATTTTATCAATACCTTTAGACCGTTCATTTTCGTAACGGGGAAAATATGTTTAGCATCAGATCAAAAGTTGCGCAGTCTTTCGTGAGGTAGTGTTGAATTTCTGATTTTGTGCCTTTCTCTTGCCCTGAAAGAATATCGTAAACACGGTATTCCGGAAGGAATTATGCTCCTCTTACTCTGTAGAAGTATAGTACATTTCTTTTCAGACTTAAGGAATAAATTTCTTGGTAGATTAACGTAGTATGTACTTCAGCACAAAACAGGCCAGAACAATTGCATAACACGAATGCGTCTCGTATAAGCAGCAAATTCAGGAAGAATCACGTGGAATATAAGTAATTATTTACAAGAACAACGAACTGACAACAACTGTACGACATAGGGGATTCATCGAACTTATAGTGGAAGTATTTGACTGTAGAACAAATTATAGCGTTGCATTGGGAACCGACGAGGATGTAGGTGAGGCTGGAATTTCGCATCATGCGTAAGAGAGAATGCGGAGAGCACAATTAATTAGCTCAGAGCAGCTTGCGGTTGCGCTGTAGCCAGAGATTGCGCACCATGTTCAGAAGAATGCGGAGGACACCAGTAATTGCTTAACTCGCCCGTGGTCAGGCTGTGAAGAGGACTTCGTTAGAAAACGGCCGAGCCAGGAAGGATTTCTCGACTAATTAGCAGCACTCAATACTTCGAAGTGGAAAGCACCACAGAGCGCCGCAGTACCAGGATGAGGAAGGAAGGAGAAGCGAAAAATAATGAAGATAATAGTCTAGGGTACCTCAATGTAATAGCGTTCAAAAATGCTTTTATACAGTGGGCACTCAAATGAAACAATAACAATGCTTTTATATGATTGAGTGTTGTTATTTACTTAAGTATTTTGGAATTTGCGTCGTGACATTTATGCCTGGTAAGGCATTCTTGAAATTCGAATGCAAGTGTCCTGTGAATTTTACTAGGCAAATTATCACATTGGAATATTGAAGCCACATTTTTGGCATCTCTATAATTATACGTGAAACAAAAAACAAAAAAGGAGATTACGTCGGATGTACTCTGAATGAGGCGTACGATCATCGAAGAATATTAACCCACGGAATTCTCGCACAAATAAGAGTGTTTACTCAAAGAAAATAAACATCTCGTGTCTACCAGAATTTCTACGTCAATAAGAAGGAATACTGAGATGCTACGTCGATATCAAGGAGTACTGAGAGCAATTCAACAGGATACCAGCGTGCACTACACAGGATTATGCCTCGGATTCTTCAGGAGTACCTCGTGGGATTCAGGACCTTATTGCGAAAGGAAGCTGTAGTGAATGAAATTTATTGACGCTTCGACTCGTATTTTCCGCCAGATCAATATAACTTACTGACGTGCCGATTTGCCTGATCAACGAATCGACGTTCATGAGTAATCTGGCGATTAAAAGTTGAGTTGAATAAACGTCATAAAATATATGTGAAACATTGCACTTAACATGATTTGGTGGTAATTTGAATCGTAATAATGATCCATCTTACAGAACGCAATCGTGTAGTAATGTGGTGTATAGAAATTTTATACGAGTCTGCATATTGGGCTCGCAATACTTCCTCCTGAAATTTAGTACTCATCTTCAACGCGCGTGTGAAGCTATTGAAATGCCAGAAGAGAGGCATGGAAGAAAAACAAATTCGTCAGCTATATCAAAGGAGTCAACATCGAACCGTCAACAACAGCGTCAAGGATTTGGACAACAGAACACGCAAGCGTAAATTGAAAACTACGAGACATAAAGTCATCAATACTGTAGGATGTTTGAGAATGTAGGGGATGTAACCGTAATACTTTGTGAATGCTATTAGGGGTGAACACTCAAAAGATTTATGACGTACTTCAATTCGGTGGAATACAACACAATACATCAGGCCGTGCTAATTGTAATGAATAGGATTATTAATTGTAACGAACCCTGTTTCTGCGGAATTAATTTTAGAATATAATAGGCTTAAGTAGAAGTTACCATGTGTGTCTTATGTTGGCTTCAGACTGCAGTGATCAATATTCAATAAATAGCTGAAAGCTAATTCAAAAAAAAAAAAAAAATTGTCAGCCCAATTTTTTTCAACTATGGGACGGCGGTCTGTCGGGAATCTGTTAAGAATAATCAATTTTTGCGAATTTAAAAATGAGGATTTAGGGAAAAATTTAATTGTGTGTAATAAATGTTTGGCTTTGTTTGGCGTACTTACAAATATCTCAGAAAATCCCAGCAGTACAGGAGGGTCGCTTCAACATGTATGTTTTTATGCCTGTATGTTTTCTTTTAACTCAGCAATGTTAGGAGGCCGCGGTAAGGTGCGAGAGCCAAACGATGTATGTTTACAGTGTGTGTTGTTTCTGGAGGGGACTATTTTGTGGTGATAGCAAATTTTTTCATGCGGGCGAGCCCTTGGGAAACTCGAGACGGTCGAAAATATGCCTACCCATGTGCAAAACAAAGCCGCCTTGTAGTCACATATAAATCGATACTCAGGCCGAGGAAAAGGGCAAACTAACGGTCGACTTCGAAGGTGCTGGAGCGTGGGATACAATGAGGCTAAGAAAAAAATAAATAAAGACGAACTGCGGGACTACCAATGAGAAGAGAAGTGGGCGGTCACTGGCAAGGTCTGAGGATTCTTATAGGCCGAAGGTGAGAGTGAACAACCCTCGAAGAAAATACGCCAGGGCTCAAGGATCGGAGGAACATTAGGCAGTTCGACCGGTGAGATCGCGACGCGAAGTATAAAGATAAACCGCGGGTGTGTTCACTGTAACAAACGTGCTCAAAGATAAAATGAAAAGTGGTTATTGGATATATTGAAAATCATACTAAGTTTCACGCCAAAATGTGATCATGGCATTCATACATGTTTTCGTTTTTACTTGCAGAAGAGAGCAAATTAAAACCCCGACCAGCGTGGGAATCATTTATTGGAACATTTAGGCGCAACGTCTTTGGGGAGGGTAAGAGCGAAGCCATTTCTTGGGAAAAGATAATTCTTCGTTATAAAATTCCTGAAATTTATTGGCATACAGTGATGTAAAGATTGAAATGTGTTAAGGGGGCTTAATGGGTGCTATCATAATTAATGGGTTATAACTTGATCTTGCAGGTGGGACGGGGTCATATGTCTGAGGATTGATCAGCTCGACTGAGGGGAAATCGACGTGTGAATATTATGAAGCGGAATAAGCAAAATAACGTCATCACTAGACATTTTCTGAACAGTGAATAAGATAGGCCTTTGAACTGAAGCGAATCGCGGACGTTTTTGTGGTTGAAGTGACCATTGCTCACTGTAATGCTGGAATAACTGGGATAGAAATAGGACAGGATAGATGAATTCTCATGTGTAACTCTTGCAAACTTAGCGGCGGCCGGCCAGCCAATATTTCTGTGTAATTATGTGATGTAAGTCATTTGACGTATGCTATTTGATTTCATTACTTAATTAGCATCATTCCTAACACCATTCATTGTGTGTGCGCTCATTAATGTTTGTATGACGTATAGCTGGAAATCATAAATGTTAAGCATAGTTCATCCTGTGTATCATGCCCCACAATATTAGAAGCGATCCATCGTAATACCACGGAGGGCGCCCAGAAAATGCGCTACGTAAGTGGGTCAGCGATCACCGTTAAGTACCTTTCTTTTTTTAGTATATATACTGTTGTGTTTATTCTCCATGAATTTTTATGTCGTATATGTTTCCTTTGGAGGTGTGCCATTCCTCAATTCCGGGAGCCGGATCTTCCTGTTAATGACATGTTAACAAGGAGGTGAAGGGCACATTTCTCGTGACACTGGCGACAGAGGTGAAAAGTGCATATTGAGCCGATTCAATGGTCGACAGAGCTAAAAATGCGCGTTTTGGGATATTAATTGGTCAAATGCGGTGAAAATCGAGTCTTATCTTGTTTCCTAGGTCAAATACAGTGAAAATAACGTCCTTTGCTGTTTGCCCAGGCGACAGATTTGAGAAGTGCATAATTAGCCGATTCCACCGTCGACTGAGCTAAAATGCGCGTTTTTGACCATTTCTTCGTCAAATGCGGTGTAAATCGCGTCTTATCTTGTTTCGTAGGTCGAATACAGTGAAAATCACGTCTTTTAATGTTTGCACTGGCGACAAAGGTGAAATGTGCATCATGAGCCGATTCCACGGTCGACAGAGCTAAAATACGCGTTTTGAGCCATTTCTAGCTCGAATGCGGTGAAAATCGCGTTCTTTTCCGTTTGCCCAGTTGACAGAGGTGAAAAGTACATATTTAGCCGATTCCACGGTTGACAGAGCTAAAAAGCGCGTTTTATGCCTTTCCTCGGTCGAATGCGGTGTAAATCGCGTCTTATCTTGTTTCTTTGGTCGAATACAATGAAAATCGCATCCTTTTTTGTTTGGCTAGGCGACAGAGGTGAAAAGTGCATATTTAGCCGATTCCAATGTCGACAGAGGTAAAAAGCGCGTTGCATGCCTTTCCTCTGTCGAATGCGGTGAAAATCGCGTCTTACCTTCTTTCTATGGTCGAATACAGTGAACATCACTTATTATGGTCAAATGCGGTGAAAATTGCGTCTTATGTTGTTTCCTAGGCCTAGGTCAAATACAGTGAAAACTACGTCTTTTGCTGTTTGCCCAGGCGGCAGAGGGGAAAAGTGCATATTTTGCCGATTCCACGGTCGATAGAGCTAAATAGCGCGGGGTGGGCCATTCCTAGGTCGAATGCGGTGAAAATCGCGTCTTAGGTTGTTTCCTAGGACTTATGCGGTGAAAATCGCGTTCTTTCCCGTTTGCCCAGGCGTCATAAGAGAAAAGTGCATATTTAATTCCACGGTCGACAGAGTTAAAATGAGCGTTTTATGCCTTTCCTCGGTCGAAAGCGGTTAAAACCGCGTCTTATCTTGTTTCCTAGGTCGGATAAACTGAAAATCACTTCGTTTGCTGTTTGCCCAGGTGACAGAGGGGAAAAGTGCATATTTAGCCGATTCCAAGGTCGACAGAGCTAAAATGCGCGTTCTGGCCATTCCTAGAACAAATGCGTTGAAAATCACGTCTTAGGTGGTTTCCTAGGTCGAATACAGTGAAAATCACATCCTTCGCCGTTTGCCTTGGCAACAGAGGTGAGAAGTGCATCTTGAGCCGATTCCACAGACGACAAAGCTAAAACGCACGTTTTATACCTTTCCTTGGTCGAATGCGGTGAAATTTGCGTCTTATCTTGTTTCTTAGGTCGAATTCAGTGAAAATCACGTCGTTTGCTGTTTGCCCAGGCGACAGACGTGAAAAGTGATTGTTTAGCCGATTCCACGGTCGACCGAGCTAAAAAGCGCGTTTAATGCCTTTCCTCGGTCGAATGCGATGAAAATCGCGTCTATTCTTGTTTGTTGGTCGAATGCAGTGAAAATCAAGTCCTTTTTTTTTTGCTCAGGCGACCGGGGTGAAAAGTGCATATATTGCCGATGCCAGGTTCGACAGAGCTAAAAAGCACGTTTTGAGCCATTCCTGGTCGAATGCGGTGAAAATCGCTTTCTTTTCCGTTTACCCAGTCGAAAGAGGTGAAAATGCATTTTCAGCCGATTCCACGATCGACAGGTAAATCGCACGTTTTATGCCTTCTCTCGGTCGAATGCTGTGAAAATCGCGTCTTATCTTATTTCCTAGGTCGAAAACAGTGAAAATCACGTCGTTTGCTGTTTGCCCAGGCGACAGAGATGAAAAGTGCATATTTTGCCGATTCCACGTCGACAGAGCTAAAATGCTCGTTTAGGGTTCTCCTAGGTCAAATGCGGTGCAAATCGCGTCTTAGGATGTTTCCTAGTTCGAATAGAGTGAAAATCACGTCCATTGCTGTTCGCCCAGACGACATAGGTGAAATGTGCATATTTAGCCGATTCCACGATCAACAGAGCTAAAATGCGCGTTTTGTGCCATTCCTAGGCCAAATGCGGTGAAAATCGCGTCCTAGGTTGTTTCCTAGGTCGAATGCGGTGAAAATCGCGTTCTTTTTCATTTGCCCAGGCGACAGAGGTTAACAGTGCATATTGAGCCGATTCCACGGCCGCCAGAGGTAACACGCGCGTTTTGGGCCAGTCCTTTGTCAAATGCAGTGAAAATCGCGTCTTATGTTGTTTCCTAGGTCAAATGCAGTGAAAATCATGTCGTTTGCTGTTTTCACAGGTGGCAGATGTGGAAAGTGCATACTGAGCCGATTCCTCTGTCGACAGAGCCAAATGCGCGTTTTACGCTATTCCTAGATCGAATGCGGTGAAAATCGCTTCTCTGGTTAATTTCTAGGTCTAATGCGGTGAAAATCGCGTTCTTTTCCGTTTGCCCACGCGACAGAGGTGAAGAGTGCATATTTAGCTGATTCAACGGTCGACAGAGCTGAAATGCGCGTTTTGGGCCATTCCTAGGTCATATGCGGTGAAAATCACGTCCTAGACTGTTTCCTAGGTCGAATGCTGTGAAAATCTCGTTCTTGTCCGTTTACCCAGGCGACAGAGGTGAAAAGTGCATATATTGCCGATTCCACGGTCGACAGAGCTAAAATGCTCGTTTTGGGCCATTCCTAGGTAAAATGCAGTGAAAATTGCGTCCTAGGTTGTTTCCTAGGTCGAATACAGTGAAAATCGCGTTCTTTTCCGTTTACCCAGACGACAGAACTGAAAAGTGCATATTTAGCGGTTTCCACGGTCGACAGAGCTAAAAAGCGCGTTTTATGCCTTTCCTCGGTCAAATGCGGTGAAAATCGCGTCTTATTATGTTTCCTAGGTCGAAAACAGCGAAAATCACGTCGTTTACTGTCATCCCAGGTGACAGAGGTGAAAAGTACATATTGAGCCGATTCCACGGTCGACAGGGCAAAAATGCGAGTTTTGGGCCATTCCCATTCCTTGGTCTAATGCGGTGAAAATCGCGTCTAATCTTGTTTCATAGGTCGAATACTGTGAAAATCACGTCCTTTGCTGTTGGCACAGGCGACAAAGGTCGAAAGTGCATCATGAGCCGATTCCACGGTCGACAGAGCTAAAATACGTGTTTGGGCGATTCTTAGGTCGAATGCGGCGAAAATCGCGTCCTAGCGTTGTTTCCTAGGTCGAATGCGGTGAAAATCGCGTCTTATCTTGTTGCCTAGGTCGTGTACAGTGAAAATCACGTCCTTAGCTGTTTGCCCAGGCAACATAGGTTAAATGTGCATATATAGTCGATTCCACGGTCGACAGAGCTAAATGCGCGTTTTGGGCCATTCATACGTCGAATGCGGTGAAAATCGCGTTTATGGTTGTTTCCTAGGTCTAATGCGGTGATGACCGCGTTCATCTAAGTTTGCTCACGCGACAGAGGTGAAAAGTGCATATTTAGCCGATTCGATGGTCGACTGAGCAAAAATGCGCGTATCGGGTCATTCTAAGGTCAAATGCGGTGAAAATCGCGTCCTAGGTTGTTTCCTAGGTCGAATGCGGTAAAAATCGCGTTCTTTTCCATTTGCCCAGGAGACAGAGGTGAAAAGTGCATATTGAGCAGATTCCACAGTCGACAAACCAATACGCGCGCTTTGGGCCATTCCTTGGTCAAATGCGGTGAAAATGGCGTCTTATCCTGTTTCCTAGGTCGAATACATTGAAAATCACGTCGTTTGCTGTTTGCATAGGCGGCAGAGGTGAAACGTGCATTTATAGCCGATTCCACGGTCGACAGAGCTAAAATGCGCGTTTTTGACCATTTCTAGGTCAAATGCGGTGAAAATAGCGTCATAGGTTGTTTCATAGGTCGAATACAGTGAAAATCACGTCCTTTGTTTTTTGCCCAGGCGACAAAAATGAAAAGTGTATATATAGCCTATGCAACGGTCGACAGAGATTAAATGCGCGTTTTGGGCCATTCCTTGGACAAATGCGGTGAAAATCGTGTCTTACCTTGTTTCCTAAGTCGAATACAGTGAAAATACCGTCCTTGCTGTTTGCATAGGCGACAGAGGTGAAATGTGCATTTATAGCCGATTCCACGGTCGACAGAGGTAGAATTCGCGTTTTGGCCATACCTAGGTCGAATGCGGTCAAAATCGCGCCTTTGGTTGATTCCTAGGTCTAATGCGGTCAAAATCGCGTTCTTCTCCGTTTGCCCACGCGACAGAGGTGAAAAGTGCATATTTAGCTGATTCCACGGTTGACAGAGCTAAATGCGTGTATTGGGCTAAACCTAGGTCAAATGCGGTGAAAATGGCGTCCTAGGTTGTTTCCTAGGTCGAATGCTGAGAAAATCGAGTTCTTTTCCCTTTACCCAGGCGACAGAGGTGAAAAATGCATATTTAGCCGATTCCATGGTCGACAGAGCTAAAAAGCGCGTCATATGCCATTCCTTGGTCGAAAGCGGTGAAAATCGCGTCTTAGGTTGTTTCATGGGTCGTGTTCTTTTTTTGCTGTTTTGCTGTTTCCCTTGGCGACGTAGGCGGAAAGTGCATATTCACCCGATTCCAAGGTCGACAGAGCTAAAATGCGTGTTTTGGGCCATTCTTAGGCCGAATGCGGTGAAAATCACGTCGTTTGCTGTTTCCCATGGCGACATTGGCGGAAAGTGCTTATGTAGCCGATTCCACGGTCGACAGAGCTAAAATGCGTGTTTTGGGCCATTCCTAGGCCGAATGCGGTGAAAATCACGTCGTTTGCTGTTTCCCGTGGCGACATAGGCGGAAAGTGCATATTTAGCCGATTCCACGGTCGACAGAGCTAAAATGCGTATTTTGGGCCATTCCTATGTCAAATGCGGTAAAAATCACTTCGTTTGCTGTTTCCCGTGGCGACATAGGCGGAAAGTGCATATTTAGCCGATTCCACGGTCGACAGAGCTAAAATGCGTGTTTTGTGCCATTCCTAGGCCGAATGCGGTGAAAATCACGTTGTTTGCTGTTTCCCGTGGCGACATAGGCGGAAAGTGCATATTTAGCCGATTCCACGGTCGACAGAGCTAAAATGCGTGTTTTGGGCCATTCCTAGGTCGAAAGCGGTGAAAATCACGTCGTTTGCTGTTTCCCTTGGCGACATAGGTGGAAAGTGCATATTTAGCCGATTCCACGGTCGACAGAGCTAAAATGCGTGTTTTGGGCCCTTCCTATGTCGAATGCAGTAAAAATCACGTCGTTTGCTGTTTCCCGTGGCGACATAGGCGAAAAGTGCATATTTAGCCGATTTCACGGTCGACAGAGCTAAAATGCGTGTTTTGGGCCATTCCTAGGCCGAATGCGGTGAAAATAACGTCGTTTGCTGTTTCCCGTGGCGACATAGGCGAAAAGTGCATATTTAGCCGATTCCACGGTCGACAGAGCTAAAATGCGTGTTTTGGGCAATTCCTAGGCCGAATGCGATGAAAATCACGTCGTTTGCTGTTTCCCGTGGCGACATAGGCGGAAAGTGCATATTTAGCCGATTCCACGGTCGACAGAGCTAAAATTATTGTTTTGGGCCATTCCTAGGCCGAATGCGGTGAAAATCACGTCGTTTGCTGTTTCCCGTGGCGACATAGGCGGAAAGTGCATATTTAGCCGATTCCACGGTCGACAGAGCTAAAATGCGTGTTTCGGGCCATTCCTAGGCCGAATGCGGTGAAAATCACGTCGTTTGCTGTTTCCCGTGGCGACATAGGCGGAAAGTGCTTATTTAGCCGATTCCACGGTCGAAAGAGCTAAAATGCGTGTTTTGGGCCATTCTTAGGCCGAATGCGGGTGAAAATCACGTCGTTTGCTGTTTCCCGTGGCGACATAGGCGGCAAGTGCATATTTAGCCGATTCAACGGTCGAAAGAGCTAAAATGCGTGCTTTGGGCCATTCCTAGGCCGAATGCGGTGAAAATCACGTCGTTTGCTGTTTCCCGTGGCGACATAGGCGGAAAGTGCATATTTAGCCGATTCCACGGTCGACAGAGCTAAAATGCGTGTTTTGGGCCATTCCTACGCCGAATGCGGTGAAAATCACGTCGTTTGCTGTTTCCCTTGGCGACATAGGTGGAAAGTGCATATTTAGCCGATTCCACGGTCGACAGAGCTAAAATGCGTGTATTGGGCCATTCCTAGGCCGAATGCGGTGAAAATCACGTCGTTTGCTGTTTCCCGTGGCGACACAGGCGGAAAGTGCATATTTAGCAGAGTTCCACGGTCGACAGAGCTAAAATGCGTGTTTTGGGCCATTCCTAGGCCGAATGCGGTGGAAATCACGTCGTTTGCTGTTTCCCGTGGCGACATAGGCGGAAAGTGCATATTTAGCCGATTCCACGGTCGACAGAGCTAAAATGCGTGTTTTTGGGCAATTCTCTAGGCCGAATGCGATAAAAATCACGTCGTTTGCTGTTTCCCGTGGCGACATAGGCGGAAGGTGCATATTTAGCCGATTCCACGGTCGACAGAGCTAAAATGCGTGTTTTGAGCCATTCTTAGACCGAATGCGGTGAAAATCACGTCGTTTGCTGTTTCCCGTGGCGACATAGGCGGAAAGTGCATATTTAGCCGATTCCACGGTCGACAGAGCTAAAATGCGTGTTTTGGGCCATTCCTAGGTCGAATGCGGTCAAAATCGCGCCTTTGGTTGATTCCTAGGTCTAATGCGGTCAAAATCGCGTTCTTCTCCGTTTTGCCCACGCGACAGAGGTGAAAAGTGCATATTTAGCTGATTCCACGATTGACAGAGCTAAATGCGTGTATTGGGCTAAACCTAGGTCAAATGCGGTGTGAAAATGGCGTCCTAGGTTGTTTCCTAGGTCGAATGCTGAGAAAATCGAGTTCTTTTCCCTTTACCCAGGCGACAGAGGTGAAAAATGCATATTTAGCCGATTCCATGGTCGACAGAGCAAAAAAAGCGCGTTATATGCCTTTCCTTGGTCGAAAGCGGTGAAAATCGCGTCTTAGGTTGTTTCATGGGTCGTGTTCTTTTTTTGCTGTTTTGCTGTTTCCCTTGGCGACATAGGCGGAAAGTGCATATTCACCCGATTCCAAGGTCGACAGAGCTAAAATGCGTTGTTTTGGGCCATTCTTAGGCCGAATGCGGTGAAAATCACGTCGTTTGCTGTTTCCCATGGCGACATAGGCGGAAAGTGCTTATGTAGCCGATTCCACGGTCGACCAGAGCTAAAATGCGTGTTTTGGGCCATTCCTAGGCCGAATGCGGTGAAAATCACGTCGTTTGCTGTTTCCCGTGGCGACATAGGCGGAAAGTGCATATTTAGCCGATTCCACGGTCGACAGAGCTAAAATGGGTATTTTGGGCCATTCCTATGTCAAATGCGGTTAAAAATCACGTCGTTTGCTGTTTCCCGTGGCGACATAGGCGGAAAGTGCATATTTAGCCGATTCCACGGTCGACAGAGCTAAAATGCGTGTTTTGTGCCATTCCTAGGCCGAATGCGGTGAAAAATCACGTTGTTTGCTGTTTCCCGTGGCGACATAGGCGGAAAGTGCATATTTAGCCGATTCCACGGTCGACAGAGCTAAAATGCGTGTTTTGGGCCATTCCTAGGTCGAATGCGGTGAAAATCACGTCGTTTGCTGTTTCCCTTGGCGACAAAGGTGGAAAGTGCAATATTTAGCCGATTCCACGGTCGACAGAGCTAAAAATGCGTGTTTTGGGCCATTCCTATGTCGAATGCAGTAAAAATCACGTCGCTTGCTGTTTCCCGTGGCGACATAGGCGGAAAGTGCATATTTAGCCGATTTCTAAAACTGCGTGTTTTGGGCCATTCCAAGGCCGAATGCGGTGAAAATAACGTCGTTTGCTGTTTCCCGTGGCGACATAGGCGAAAAAGTGCATATTTAGCCGATTCCACGGTCGACAGAGCTAAAATGCGTGTTTTGGGCAATTCCTAGGCCGAATCGCGATGAAAATCACGTCGTTTGCTGTTTCCCGTGGCGACATAGGCGGAAAGTGCATATTTAGCCGATTCCACGGTCGACAGAGC
>CM059564.1:2847970-2883564 GCA_030386875.1 Morinoia aosen
GAAAATCGCGATTAACCTTGTTTCCAAGGTCGAATACAATGAATACAAGTTGTTTGCCCGGGCGGCAGAGGTGAAAAGTGCATATTGAGCTGATTTCACGGTCGACAGACCTAAAATGCGCGTTTTTGACCATTCCTAGGTCAAATGCGGTGAAAATCGCGTCATAGGCTGTTTCATTGGTCGAATACAGTGTAAACACGTCCTCTGCTGTTTGCCCAGGCGACAGAAATGAAAAGTGCATATTTAGCCGATTCCACGGTCGACAGACCTAAAATGCGCGTTTTGGGCCATTCTTTGGTCAAATGCGGTGAAAATCGCGTCTTATCTTGTTTCCTACGTTGAATACAGTGAAAATCACGTTCTTTGCGGTTTGCCCAGGCGACAGAGGTGAAATATGCATATAGAGCCGATTCCACGGTCGACAGAGCTAAAATGCTCGTTTTGGGCCATTCCTAGGTAAAATGCGGTGAAAATTGCGTCCTTGGTTGTTTCCTAGGTCGAATACAGTGAAAATCGCGTTCTTTTCCGTTTACCCAGGCGACAGATTTGAGAAGTGCATAATTAGCCGATTCCACGGTCGACTGAGCTAAAATGCGCGTTTTTGACCATTTCTTCGTCAAATGCGGTGTAAATCGCGTCTTATCTTGTTTCCTAGGTCGAATACAGTGAAAATCACGTCTTTTTATGTTTGCACTGGCGACAAAGGTGAAATGTGCATCATGAGCCGATTACACGGTCGACAGAGCTAAAATACGCGTTTTGAGCCATTTCTAGGTCAAATGCGGTGAAAATCGCGTCTTATGTTGTTTCCTAGGTCAAATACAGTGAAAATCATGTCGTTTGCTGTTTGCACAGGCGGCAGATGTGAAAAGTTGCATATTGAGCCGATTCCTCGGTCGACAGCCAAATGCGCGTTTTGGGCCATTCCTAGATCGAATGCGGTGAAAATCGCTTCTTTGGTTAATTTCCTAGGTCTAATGCGGTGAAAATCGCGTTCTTTTCCGTTTGCCAACGCGACAGAGGTGAAGAGTGTATATTTAGCTGATTCAACGGTCGACAGAGCTGAAATGCGTGTTTTGGGCCATTCCTTGGTCAAATGCGGTAAAAACCGCGTCCTAGGTTGTTTCCTAGGTCGAATGCGTGTGAAAATCGCGTTCTTTTCCGTTTTCCCCAGGCGACAGAGGTGAAAAGTGCATATTTAGCCGATTCCACGGTCGACAGAGCTAAAAAGCGCGTTTTATGCCTCTCCTTGGTCGAATGCGGTGAAAATCGCGTCTTAGGTTGTTTCCTAGGTCGAATGCGGTGAAAATCGCGTTCTATTCCGTTTTCCCAGGCGACAGAGGTGAAAAGTGCATATTGAGCCAATTCCACGGTAGACTGAGCTAAAAATGCGCATTTTGGACCATTCCATGGTCAAATGCTGTGATAAATCGCGATTAACCTTGTTTCCAAGGTCGAATACAATGAATACAATGTTGTTTGCCCGGGCGGCAGAGGTGAAAAGTGCATATTGGAGCTGATTTCACGGTCGACAGACCTAAAATGCGCGTTTTTGACCATTCCTAGGTCAAATGCGGTGAAAATCGCGTCATAGGCTGTTTTCATTGGTCGAATACAGTGTAAACACGTCCTCTGCTGTTTGCCCAGGCGACAGAAATGAAAAGTGCATATTTAGCCGATTCCACGGTCGACAGACCTAAAATGCGCGTTTTGGGCCATTCTTTGGTCAAATGCGGTGAAAATCGCGTCTTATCTTGTTTCCTACGTTGAATACAGTGAAAAATCACGTTCTTTGCGGTTTGCCCAGGCGACAGAGGTGAAATATGCATATATAGCCGATTCCACGGTCGACAGAGCTAAAATGCTCGTTTTGGGCCATTCCTAGGTAAAATGCGGTGAAAAATTGCGTCCTTGGTTGTTTCCTAGGTCGAATACAGTGAAAATCGCGTTCTTTTCCGTTTACCCCAGGCGACAGATTTGAGAAGTGCATAATTAGCCGATTCCACGGTCGACTGAGCTAAAATGCGCGTTTTTGACCATTTCTTCGTCAAATGCGGTGTAAATCGCGTCTTATCTTGTTTCCTAGGTCGAATACAGTGAAAATCACGTCTTTTTATGTTTGCACTGGCGACAAAGGTGAAATGTGCATCATGAGCCGATTACACGGTCGACAGAGCTAAAATACGCGTTTTGAGCCATTTCTAGCTCGAATGCGGTGAAAATCGGGTTCTTTTCCGTTTGCCCAGTTGACAGAGGTGAAAAGTACATATTTAGCCGATTCCACGGTCGACAGAGCTAAAAAGCCGTTTTATGCCTTTCCTCGGTTGAATTCAGTGAAAATCGCATCTTATATTGTTTCCTAGGTCGAATACCGTGTAAATCACGTCCTTTGCAGTTTGCCCAGGCGACATAGGTGAAAAGTGCATATTGTGCCGATTCCACGGTCGACAGAGCTAAAATGCGCATTTTGGGCCATTCCTAGGTCAAATGCGGTGAAAATCGCGTCTTAGGTGGTTTCCTAGGTTGAATACAGTGCAAATCACTTCTTTTGCTGTTTGCTCAGGCGGCAGAGGTGAAAGAGGCATCTTGAGCTAATTCCACGTTCGACAGAGCTAAAATGCGCGTGTTATGCCTTTCCTCCGTGGAATGCGGTGAAGATCGCCTCTTACATTGTCTCTTTGGTCGAAAACATAGAAAATCCAGTTTTTTGGTCAAATGCGGTAAAAATCGGGTCTTAGGTGGTTTCCTAGGTCGAATACAATGGATATCCCGTCCTTTGCTGTTTGCCAAGGCGGCACAGGTGAAAAGTGCATCTTAAGCGAATTCCACGGTCGACAGAGCTAAAATGCGTGTTTTTGGCCATTCCTAGGTCGAATGCGGTGAAAATCGCGTCCTAGGTTGTTTCCTAGGTCGAATGCGGTGAAAGTCGTGTTCTATTCTGTTTGGCTGATTCCACGGTCGACAGAGCTAAAATGCGCGTTTTGGGCCTTTCCTAGGTCAAATGCGGTGAAAATCGCGTTTATTTTGTTTCCTAGGTTGAATACAGTGAAAATCACTTCCTTTGCTGTTTGCCCAGGCAGCAGAGGTGAAAAAGGCTTCTTGAGCCGATTCCACGGTCGACAGAGCTAAAATGCACGTTTTGGGCAATTCCTAGTTTGAATGCGGTGAAAATCGCGTCCTAGGTTGTTTCCCAGGTCGAATGCGGTGAAAATCGCGTTTTTTCCGTTTACCCAGTCGACAGAGGTGAAAAGTGCATTTTGAGCCGAATCCACAGTCGACAGCTAAACGCACGTTTTATGCCTTTCCGCGGTCGAATGCATTGAAAATCGCGTCTTATCTTGTTTCTTAGGTCGAATACCGTGAAAATCACGTCCTATGCAGTTTGCCCAGGCGACAGAGGTGAAAATTGCATCTTGAGCGATACCACTGTCGACAGAGCATGCGCGTTTTGGGCCATTCTTAGGTCGAATGCGGTGAAAATCGCGTCTTAGGCTGTTCCCTAGATCTAATGCGCTGAAAATCACGTTCTTTTCCGTTTGCCCAGGCGACAGAAGTGAAAAATGTATATTCAGACGATTCCACTGTCGACAGAGCTAAAAAGCGCGTTGTTTGCCTTTTCTCTGTCGAATGCGGTGAAGATCGCGTCTCACCTAGTTTCTTTGGTCGAATACAGTGAAAATCACGTCTTATGGTCAATTGCGGTAAAACCGCGTCTTAGATTGTTTCTAGGTCGAATACATTGAAAATCAAGTCCTTTGCTGTTTTCCAAGGCGGCACAGGTGAAAAGTGCATCTTAAGCCGATGCCACGGTCGACAGAGCTAAAATGCGTGTTATGGGCCATTCCTAGGTCGAATGCGGTGAAAATCGCGTCCTAGGTTGTTTCCTAGGACGAATGCGGTGAACATCGTGTTCTTTTCTGTTTTCCCAGTCGACAGAGGTGAAAAGTGCATATTTAGCCGATTCCACGGTCGGCAGAGGTGAAAAGCGCATTTTATGCCTTTCCTCGGTCGAATGCCGTGAAAATCGCATCTCATCTTGTTTCCTAGGTCGAATACAGTGAAAATCACGTCCCCCGTAGTTTGCCCAGGTGACAGAGGTGAAAAGTGCATGCTTAGCCGATTCCACGGTCGACAAAGCTAAAATGCGCGTTTTGGGCCATTCCTAGGTCAAATGCGGTGAAAATCACATCTTAGGGTGTTTCCTTGGTCGAATACAGTGAAAATCACGTCCCTTTGCTGTTTGCCCAGGCGGCAGAGGTGGAAAGTGCTTATTTAGCTGATTCCACGGTCGAGAGAGCCAAATAGCGCGTTTTGGGCCATTCCAAGGTCGAATGCGTTCAAAATCGCGTCTTAGGTTGTTTCCTAGGTCTAATGCGAATAAAAACGCGTTTTTTTCCGTTTGACCAGTCGACAAAAATGAAAAGTGCAAATTTAACCGATTTCACGATCGACAGAGCTAAAAAGCTCATTTTGTGCCATTCCTACGTCGAATGCAATTAGAATCGCGTTCTTTTCCGTTTGCCCAGTTGACAGAGGTGAAAAGTGCATCTTGAGCCGATTCCATGGTCGACAAAGCTACAAGTCGTGTTTTGTGTCATTCTTAGGTCGAATGCGGTGAAAATCGGGCCCTAGGTTGTTTCCTAGGTCGAATGCGGTGAAAAGCGCGTTCTTTTCCGTTTGTCAAGTTGACTGAGGTGAAAAGTGCATATTTAGCCGATTCCACGGTCGACAGCGCTAAAAAGCCCGTTTTATTCCTTTCCACGGATGAATGTGCTGAAAATCGCGTCTTATCTTGTTTCCTAGGTTGAATACCGTGTGAATCACGTCTTTTGCAGTTTGCCCAGGCGACCTAGGTGAAAAGTGCATATTGAGCCGATTCCATGGTCGACAGCTAAAATGCGCGTTTTATGCCTTTCCTCGGTCGAATTCGGTGAAAATCGCGTCTTATCTTACTTCCTAGGTCGAATACAGAGAAAATCACGTCGTTTTCTGTTTGCCCAGGCGACAGAGGTGAAAAGTGCATATTTATCCGATTTCACGGTCGACAGAGCAAAAAAGCGCGATTTATGCCTTTCCTCGGTCGAATGCGGTGAAAATCGCGTCTTACCTTGTTTCCTATTTCGAATACAGTGAAAATCAAGTCCTTTGCAGTTTGCCTAGGCGACAGAGTTAAAAATTGCATCCTGAGCCGATTCCACGGTCGACAGAGCTAAAATGCGTGTTTTGGGGCCATTCCTAGGTCGAATGCAGTGAAAATTGCGTCCTAGGTTGTTTCCCTAGGTCGAATGCGATTAAAATCGACTTCTTTTCCGTTTGCCCAGTAGACAGAGGTGAAAAGTGCATTTTGAGCCGATTCCACGGTCGACAGCTAAAACGCACGTTTTATGCCTTTCCTCGGTCGAATGCGGTGAAAATCGCTTCTTATCTTGTTTCTTAGGTCGAATACCATAAAAATCACGTCCTATGCAGTTTGCCCTGGCGACAGAGGTGAAAAGTGCATCTTGAGCCGATTGAACTGTCGACAGAGCTTGAATGTGCGTTTTGGGCCATTCTTAGGTCGGATGCGGTGAAAATCGCGTCTTAGGTTGTTTCCTAGGTCTATTGCGGTTAAAATCGCGTTCTTTTCCGTTTTCCCAGGCAACAGAGGTGAAAAGTGCATATTTAGCCGATTCCACTGTCGACAGAGCTAAAAGCGCGTTGAATGCCTTTCCTCGGTCGAATGCGGTGAAAATCGCATCTTGTCTTGTTTTTCTTTGGTCGAATGCAGTGAAAATACCGTCCTTTCTTGTTTGCTCAGGCGACCGGGGTGAAAAGTGCATATTTAACCGTTTCCACGGTCGACAGAGCTAAAATGCGCGTTCTGGGCCATTCCTAGGTCGAATGAGGTGATAATCGCGTTCTTTTCCGTTTGCCCTATCGGCAGAGGTGAAAAGTGCATATTTAGCCGATTCCACGGTCGATAGAGCTAAAAAGCGCGTTTGATGCCTTTCCTCGGTCGAATGCGGTGTAAATCGCGTTTTATCTTGTTTCATAGGTCGAATACTGTGAAAATCACGTAATATGCAGTTTGCCCAGGCGAGAGGTGAAAAGTGCATCTTGAGCCGATTTCACTGTCGACAGAGCTTAAATGCGCGTTTTGGGCCATTCCAAGGTCGAATGCGGTGAAAATCGCGTCTTAGGTTGTTTCCTAGGTCTGTTGCGGTGAAAATCGCGTTCTTTTCCGTTTGCCCTGGCGACAGAGGTGAAAAGTGCATATTTAGCCGATTCCACTGTCGACAGAGCTAAAAAGCGCGTTGAATGCCTTTCCTCTGTCGAATTCGGTGAAAATCGCGTCCTACCCTATTTCTTTGGTCGAATACAATGAAATCACGTCCAATGGTCAAATGCGGGGAAAATTGCGTCTTTTGTTGTTTAATAGCTCGAATGCGGTGAAAATCGCGTTCTTTTCCGTTTGCCCAGTCGACAGAGGTGAAAAGTGCATATTCAGCGGATTCCAGGGTCGACAGAGCTAAATTGCGTGTTTTGAGCATGCGGTGAAAATCGCGTCTTATCTTGTTTCCTAGGTCAAAACCGTGAAAATCACGTCGTTCGCTGTTTGCCCAGGCGACATAGGCGAAAAGTGCATATAGAGCCGATTCCACGGTCGACAGAGCTAAAATGCGCGTTCTGAGCCAATCCTAGTACAAATGCGGTGAAAACTCGCGTCTTAGGTGGTTTCCTAGGTCGAAAATAGTGAAAATCACATCCTTCGCCATTTGCACAGGCGACAGAGGTCAGAAGTGCATCTTGAGCCGATTCCACGGTCGACAGAGCTAAAAAGCGCGTTTGATGCCTTTCCCTCGGTCGAATGCGGTGAAAATTGCGTTTTATCTTGTTTCATAGGTCGAATACTAAGAAAATCACGTCATATGCAGTTTGCCCAGGCGACAGAGGTGAAAAGTGCATCTTGAGCCGATTTCACTGTCGACAGAGCTTATATGCGCGTTTTGGGCAATTCCAAGGTCGGATGCGGTGAAAATCGCGTCTTAGGTTGTTTCCTAGGTCTAATGCTGTGAAAATCGCGTTCTTTTCCGTTTGCATAGGCGACAGAGGAGAAAAGTGCATATTTAGCCGATTCCACGGTCGACAGAGTTAACAAGAGCGTTTTATGCCTTTCCTCTGTCGAATGCTGTGAAAGTCGCGTCTTACCTTGTATATTTGGTCGAATACTGTGAAAAGTCACGTCCTGTTGTCAAATGCGGTGAAAATTGTATCATATGTTTGTTTGCTAGGTCGAATGCGGTGAAAATCGCGTTCTTTTCGTTTGCCCAGTCGACAAAGGTGAAAAGTGCATATTTCGCCGATTCCAGGGTCGACGGAGCTAAATTGCGTGTTTTGAGCATGCGGTGAAAATCGCGTCTTATCTTGTTTTCTTAGGTCGAATACAGTGAAAATCATGTCGTTTACCGTTTTGCCAGGCGACATAAGTGAAAAGTGCATATTGAGCCGATTCCACGGTCGACAAGGCTAAAATGCGCGTTTTGGGCCATTCCTTGGTCAAATGCGGTGAAAATCGTGTCTTATCTTGTTTCCTAGGCCGAATACAGTGAGAATCTCGTCCTGTGCTGTTTGCCCAGGCGACAGAGGCGAAAAGTGCATATTGAGCCGATTCCACGGTCGACAGAGCTAAAACGCGCGTTTAGGGCCATTACTTGGTCAAATGCGGTGAAAATCGCGTCTTATCTTGTTTCTTAGGTCGAATACAGTGAAAATCACGTTGTTTGCTGTTTGCACAGGCGGCAGTGGCAAAAAATGCATATTGGAGCCGATTCCACGGTCGACAGAGCTAAAATGCGCGTTTTGGGCCATTCTTGGGTCAAATGCGGTGAAAACCGCGTTCTAGGTTGTTTCCTAGGTCGAATGCCGTGAAAATCGCGTTCTTTTCCGTTTACCCAGGCGACAGAGGTGAGAAATTTATATTTAGCCGATTCCACGGTCGACAGAGCTAAAATGCGCGTTTTGGGCCATTCCTAGGTCAAATGCGGTGAAAAACGCGTTCTTTTCCGTTTACCCAGGCGACAGAGGTGAAAAGTGCATTTTTAGTCGATTCCACGGTCGACAAAGCTGAAATGCGCGTTTTGGGCCATTCGTAGGTCAAATGCGGTGAAAATCGCGTCCTAGGTTGTTTCCTAGGTCGAATGCGGTGAGAATAGCGTTTTTTTTCCGTTTACCCAGGCGACAGACGTGAAAAGTGCATATTAGCCGATTCACCGGTCGACAGAGCTAAAAAGCGCGTTTTATGCCTTTGCTCGGTCAAATGCGGTGAGAATAGCGTTTTTTTTCCGTTTACCCATGCGACAGACGTGAAAAGTGCATATTAGCCGATTCACCGGTCGACAGAGCTAAAAAGCGCGTTTTATGCCTTTGCTCGGTCAAATGCGGTGAAAATCGCGTCTTAACTTGTTTCCTAGGGTCGAATACAGTGAAAATCACGTCGTTTACTGTTTGGCCAGGCGACAGAGGTGAAAAGTGCATATTTAGCCGATTCCCACGGTCGACACAGCTAAAATGCGCGTTTTGGCCATTCCTAGGTCAAATGCGGTGAAAATCGCGTCTTATCTTGTTTTCCATTTCGAATACAGTAAAAATCACGTCCTTTGATGTTTGCCCAGGCGACAGAGGTGAAATGTGCATATATAGCCGATTCCACGGTCGACAGAGCTGAAATAAGCGTTTTGGGCCATTCCTAGGTCGAATGCGGTGAAAATCGCGTCGTTGGTTGTTTCCTAGGTCTAATGCGGTGAAAATCGCGTTCTTTTCCGTTTGCCCAGTCAATACAGGTGAAAAGTGCATATTTAGCCGATTCCAGCGTCGACAGAGCTAAAAAGCGCGTTAATGCCTTTCCTCGGTCGAATGCGGTGAAAATTGCGTCTTATATGTTTTCCTTGGTCGAATACAGGAAAAATCAAGTCCTTCGCTGTTTGAAAAGGCGACATATGTGAAAAAGTGCATCATAAGCCGGTTCCACGGTCGACAGAGCTCAAATACGTGTTTGGGCCATTCTTAGATCGGGTGCGGTGAAAATTGCGTCCTATGGTGTTTCCTAGGTCGAATGCGGTGAAAATTGCGTTCTTTTCCGTTTACCCCAGGCGACAGGGGTGATCATTGCATATTTAGCCGATTCCACGGTCAACAGAGCTAAAAAACGCGTTTTATGCCTTTCCTCGGTCAAATGCAGTGAAAATGGCGTCTCATTTCGTTTCCTAGGTCGAATACAATACAAATGACGCCGTTTACTGTTTGCCCTGGCGACAGAGGTGAAAAGTGCATATTGAGCCGATTCAATGGTCGACAGAGCTAAAAATGCGCGTTTTGGGATATTAATTGGTCAAATGCGGTGAAAATCGCGTCTTATCTTGTTTCCTAGGTCAAATACAGTGAAAATCACGTCCTTTGCTGTTTGCCCAGGCGACAGATTTGAGAAGTGCATAATTAGCCGATTCCACGGTCGACTGAGCTAAAATGCGCGTTTTTGACCATTTCTTCGTCAAATGCGGGGTAGAATCGCGTCTTATCTTGTTTCCTAGGTCGAATACAGTGAAAATCACGTCTTTTAATGTTTGCACTGGCGACAAAGGTGAAATGTGCATAATGAGTCGATTCCACGGTCGACAGAGATAAAATACGCGTTTTGAGCCATTACTAGCTCGAATGGGGTGAAAATCGCGTTTTTTTTCTGTTTGCCCAGTTGACAGAGGTGAAAAGTACATATTTAGCCGATTCCATGGTCGACAGATCTAAAAAGCGCGTTTCATGCCTTTCCTCGGTCGAATGCGTGTAAATCGCGTCTTATCTTGTTTCTTTGGTCGAATTCAAAGGAAATCGCATCCTTTTTTGTTTGGCTAGGCGACAGAGGTGAAAAGTGCATATTTAGCCGTTTCCATGTCGACAGAGGTAAAAAGCGCGTTGTATGCCTTTCCTCTGTCGAATGAGGTGAAAATCGCGTCTTACCTTCTTTCTATGGTCGAATACAGTGAACATCACTTATTATGGTCAAATGCTGTGAAAATTGCGTCTTATGTTGTTTCCTAGGTCGAATACAGTGAAAATTACGTCCTTTGCTGTTTGCTCAGGCGGCAGAGGGGAAAAGTGCATATTTTGCCGATTCCACGGTCGACAGAGCTAAAAAGCGCGTTTTTGGCCATTCCTAGGTCGAATGCGGTGAAAATCGCGTCTTAGGTTGTTTCCCTAGGTCTAATGCGGTGAAAATCGCGTTCTTTCCCGTTTGCCCAAGGCGTCATAGGAGAAAAGTGCATATTTAACCGATTCCACGGTCGACAGAGTTAAAATGAGCGTTTTATGCCTTTCCTCGGTCCAAAGCGGTTAAAACCGCGTCTTATCTTGTTTCCTAGGTCGGATACACTGAAAATCACTTCGGTTTGCTGTTTGCCCAGGCGACAGAGGTGAAAAGAGCATATTTAGCCGATCCCAAGGTCGACAGAGCTAAAATGCGCGTTCTGGCCATTCCTAGGACAAATGCGTTGAAAATCACGTCTTAGGTGGTTTCCTAAGTCGAATACAGTGAAAATCACATCCTTCGCCGTTTGCCTTGGCGACAGAGGTGAGAAGTGCATCTTGATCCGATTCCACAGACGACAGAGCTAAAACGCACGTTTTATACCTTTCCTTGGTCGAATGCGGTGAAATTTGCGTCTTATCTTGTTTCTTAGGTCGAATTCAGTGAAAATCACGTCGTTTGCTGTTTGCCCAGGCGACAGACGTGAAAAGTGATTGTTTAGCCGATTCCACTGTCGACCGAGCTAAAAAGCGCGTTTAATGCCTTTCTTCGGTCGAATGCGGTGAAAATCGCCTCTTGTCTTGTTTGTTGGTCGAATGCAGTGAAAATCAAGTCCTTTTTTTTTTGCTCAGGCGACCGGGGTGAAAAGTGCATATATAGCCGATGTCAGGTTCGACAGAGCTAAAAAGCACGTTTTGAGCCATTCCTGGTCGAATTTGGTGAAAATCGCGTTCATTTCCGTTTGCCCAGTCGAAAAAGGTGAATAATGCATTTTCAGCCGATTCCACAGTCGACAGGTAAATCGCACGTTTTATACCTTCTCTCGGTCGAATGCTGTGAAAATCGCGTCTTATCTTGTTTCCTAGGTCGAAAACAGTGAAAATCACGTCGTTTGCTGTATTCCCAGGCGACAGAGATGAAAAGTGCATATTTTGCCGATTCCACGTCGACAGAGCTAAAATGCGCGTTTAGGGTTCTCCTAGGTCAAATGCGGTGCAAATCGCGTCTTAGGTTGTTTCCTAGTTCGAATAGAGTGAAAATCACGTCCTTTGTTGTTCGCCCAGACGACATAGGTGAAATGTGCATATTTAGCCAATTCCACGATGGACAGAGCTAAAATGCGCGTTTTGGGTCATTCCTAACCCGAATGCGGTGAAAATCGCGTCATTGGTTGTTTCCTAGGTCAAATGCGGTGGAAATCGCGTTGTTTTCCGTCTGCCTAGGCGACGGAGGTGAAAAGGGCATATTGAGCCGGTTCCACGGTCGACAGAGCTAAAATGTGCGTTTTTGGCCATTCCTAGGTCAAGTGCGGTGAAAACCGCGTCATAGGTTGTTTCCTAGGTCGAATTCAGAGAAAATCACGTCCTTCGCTGTTTGCCCACGCGAAACAGGTGAAAAGTGCAAATTTAGCCAATTTCACGGTCGACAGGGCTAAAATTCGCGTTTTTGGGCCATTTCTAGGTCAAATGCGGTGAAAATCGCGTTCTATGTTGTTTCCTAGGTCAAATGCGGGGATAATCGCGTTCCTTTCCGTTTACCCTGGCGACAGAGGTGAAAAGTGCATATATAGCCGATTCCACGGTCGACAGAGCTAAAATGCGCGTTTTTGGCCATTCCTAACCCGAATGCGGTGAAAATCGCGTCTTTGATTGTTTCGTAGGTCAAATGCGGTGGAAATCGCTTTATTTTCCGTTTGCCCACGCGACTGAGGTGAAAACTGCATATTTAGCCGATTCCACGGTCGACAAAGCAAAAAAGGCCGCTTTATGCATTTCCTCGGTCGAATGCGGTGAAAATCGCGTTTTAAGTTGTTTCCTAGGTCGAATGCGGTGAAAATCGCGTTCTTTCCCGTCTGCCCAGGCGACGGAGGTGATAAGGGCATATTGAGCCGATTCCACGGTCGACAGAGCTAAAACGCTCGTATTGGCCATTCCTTGGTCAAATGCGGTGAAAATCGCGTCTTGTCTTGTATCCTAGGTCGAATAGAGCGAAAATCACATCGTTTGCTGTTTGCGCAGGCGACAAAGGTGAAAAGTGCATCATGAGCCGATTCCACGGTCGACAGAGCTAAAATGCGTGATTTGGGCCATTCCTAGGGCGAATGCGGTGAAAATCGCGTCTTTGGTTGTTTCCTAGGTCTAATGCGGTGAAAATCGCGTTCTTTCCCGTTTGCCCACGCGACACAAGTGAAAAGTGTTGATTTAGCCGATGCCACGGTCGACAGAACTAAAATGCGCGTTTTGTGCCATTCCTAGGCCAAATGCGGTGAAAATCGCGTCCTAGGTTGTTTCCTAGGTCGAATGCGGTGAAAATCGCGTTCTTTCCCGTCTGCCCAGGCGACGGAGGTGATAAGGGCATATTGAGCCGATTCCACGGCCGCCAGAGGTAACACGCGCGTTTTGGGCCAGTCCTTTGTCAAATGCAGTGAAATCGCGTCTTATGTTGTTTCCTAGGTCAAATACAGTGAAAATCATGTCGTTTGCCGTTTGCACAGGCGGCAGATGTGAAAAGTGCATATTGAGCGGATTCCTCGGTCGACAGCCAAATGCGCGTTTTGGGCCATTCCTAGATCGAATGCGGTGAAAATCGCTTCTTTGCTTAATTCCTAGGTCTAATGCGGTGAAAATCGCGTTCTTTTCCGTTTGCCAACGCGACAGAGGTGAAGAGTGTATATTTAGCTGATTCAACGGTCGACAGAGCTGAAATGCGTGTTTTGGGCCATTCCTAGGTCAAATGCGGTGAAAATCACGTCCTAGATTGTTTCCTAGGTCGAATGCGGTGAAAATCGCGTTCTTTTCCGTTTGCCAACGCGACAGAGGTGAAGAGTGTATATTTAGCTGATTCAACGGTCGACAGAGCTGAAATGCGTGTTTTGGGCCATTCGTAGGTCAAATACGGCGAAAATCGCGTCCTAGTTTGTTTCTTAGGTCGAATGCGATGAAAATCAAGTCTAATTTTGTTTCCTAGGTCGAAAAGAGTGAAAATCACGTCCTTTGCTGTTTGCCCAGGCGACATAGGTTAAATGTGCATATATAGCCGGTTCCACGGTCGACAGAGCTAAATGCGCGTTTTGGGCCATTCATATGTCGAATGCGTTGAAAATCGCGTTTATAGTTGTTACCAAGGTCTAATACGGTCAAGATCGCGTTCATCTCCGTTTGCTCACGCGACAGAGGTGAAAAGTGCATTTATAGCCGATTCGGTGGTCGACAGAGCAAAAATGCGCGTATCGGGCCATTCTAAGGTAAAGGCGGTGAAAATCGCGTCCTAGGTTGTTTCCTAGGTCGAATGCGGTGGAAATCTCGTTATTTCCATTTGCCCAGGAGACAAAGGTGAAAAGTGCATATTGAGCAGACCCCACGGCCGACAAAGCCAATACGCGCGCTTTGGGCCATTCCTTGGTCAAATGCGGTGAAAATGGCGTCTTATCCTGTTTCATAGGTCGAATACATTGAAAATCACGTCTGTAGCGTGTTGATTAGAATTCTATTCCCTTACAGTGTATGTGTATTGTTTAGTGTTGAACCAAGTAGAGTTGTTTGTTTTGTTGAAAGCCTGCGGTGTACATAAAATAAAGAACTATAGTGAAGATTGGAAAATAGACCTTCGGGGGAGTGGTTTGCGGACACTTGGTCTCTGTCACTGGTGCGGAGGGGCTGATGCTCGGGGTAAGTGTGGCCGTGGTAGGTGGAATAATGTCTTAGTGGAAACGAGTGTCTTGTTGAAAACGAATATGTTGTATCCTTGTATATTCCATAGGCATTAATTAGTGCTGTATCTCCTGTCTCAGGATCTGCTATGCCCACGTTCCGACCGCTCCTATCCGCTCTTGCGCACGCTCTTGATCTCGCTATAGTTTAGTTCCGCGGGATTATCCTTTTGCTCGTGACTTTGTAAATTTGTTAAAGGTGTTAGGTGGCGTTGAATCCTTGCGCATTAAGTTAGTAAATTTGTGATTGTAACTCGTGGAAGCCCAGTTGGGGCGTGCAAATAAATTTGTGCTTCAGTGTTCACCTATTTACTACCCCGGTTCCAACCTATCGCTACTGACTGTGCTTAGCACATCACACAATGGGGGCTTGACCAAGCAGTATTAACATAAATCATTCGTTGAGAACCGGTGGGGTAAGTAAAATTCCAGTAACAAATAATGGATTCACAATTTATTAAAGATGGTCAAAGTCTCGGTTACGAGGGATCCGAATTAAGGGCATATGTAGAGAAGAGCAAGGAAGAAAAAAAAATAGCAGACGAGCGGGAGAGAGCGGATAGGAAGCGACTGGAGGAACTCCAGAGAGAGGAGAGGCTACATCAGCGAGAGGTTCTCAAACTTGAAGTTGAGTTGGAGACGGCGAAAGGTCGGTCTTCCAATGGAGAAAACTCGAATGCTGCGGAAGGGAAATCTCTCATTAAACTAGCATCGTACAGAGATGGCGATGATGTTGCAGTCTACCTGCAGACTTTTGAAAGAGTCAAGGAGGCAAACAGATGGAATGCTGTAGTTGCCATGTCTGCACTGCAAAATGGCTTTGCAAATTCGAAAGTGGCGGCCTTCATAAATTCCCTTCCTTCTGACTCAGCGTATTCGTGTGTGAAGCAACAAATAATTGAAGCTTTTGGGTTCACTATTTATGACTACGAAGATCGTTTTAGGACTAGGAGGCAAGGACGTGAATCATATCGTCAATTTGCCTTGGACCTAACCGAAGATTTCGGAAAATTTTGTGAACAAGCGGCAGTCGGGAAAGACTTCACGAAGCTGAAGGAGCTGGTAATTAAAGACCAAATGCTCAACGCGGCAAGTAGAGATTTGTCTGAATACTTGCGGGAGCATGAGATTTTTAATATGACATTAGACAAAGTCATCAAAATGGCAGACAATTATCAAGCTATCCATGGGAAAGAGATACTTGAAGAAAATTTTCCATTCAAAACACGTGACCCCCAACTACAAGTCATGCCATATTTGTGGGAAATGGGGACACGTCGCGAAATTCTGTAAATTCAAACATGAAAATTCTTCGGCAAGATTGGGAGACTCCTCCAAATTTTCGAAGTTCTCAGCCTCACGAAATATTGAAAAGGAAGAGACAATGCACCCTAAGCTAACCAGCAAACCAACATGTTTCTCTTGTGGACGAGAGGGACACTTTGCGAAAGACTGTATGCAGAAAAAGAAAGCAGCAGAGAAAAGGAACGACCTCTGCAAAAATGGTAAGGCTGAAAAGCGTGACCTAGATGAAAATTTGTCCGTAAACGCAGTTTTTAAATCACAATTTCTGTTTAATAATGATTTACCAGTTTGTTACGGTACCTGCAATGGACATGAAGTTAAGGTTCTTAGAGATACTGGCGCTACGACAGTGTTAGTTAAGCGTTCATTAGTTAAAGCTAAAGACCTCTCAGGCAAGAACGTAACTGTAAAGTTCGCTGATAATAGAACGATTAATGCTCCAAAGGTAAAAGTAAACTTGTCATGTCCATATTTTGAGGGTGTTACCGATGCAGTTTGCTTGGACGAACTTCCTTTCGATGTTTTGCTAGGAAACGTTCCGGGAGCAACCTGTGCATGTGCTGCAGATACTGTAGAGTCGCTAGGCGGTGTAAATTCGGTGTGTGCTGTACAAACTAGGCAACAACGGGTTATTGAAGGAAAACCTGAACCCCTTACAAAAGTAAATGTAAACAAAATAATTTTTGACCTGGGAAAGATAAACACCCAAGAGATAATCGCGCTTCAAAAACGAGATAAAACCTTGTTAACGTACTTCTCTAAAGTTAATGAGATAAAGACTGATTTTCCCAGATTTGAACTGATTAATGGGGTATTGACGAAATTTTGTTTGAAAGGGAATAGCCGGGATGTGCTAAAACAAATTTTGCTGCCGGTAGAATTGCGAAATAAAGCAATACAGTTGGGGCACGATGCGATTTGTGCAGGACATTTGGGCATTCGGAAAACCCAAGATAGGGTACTAGCGCATTTTTTTTGGCCAGGATGTTACTCTGATATTAGGCGCTATTGTTTATCGTGTGTAGAATGTCAAAAGTATTCGATAAACAGACCTAGTAAGGTACCTCTTGTAAAAATGCCAGTAATTGGTAAACCTTTTTTTCGCGTGGCCGTAGACATTATCGGACCTCTTCCGAAAAGTCATAGAGGCAACAGGTTTGCGCTGGTCATGATAGATTTAGCCACTAAATACCCAGACGCAGTAGCTTTAAAGCGAATAGATAGCAGCACCGTGGCGGAAGCTCTCATGGAAATGTTTTGCAGAGTAGGCTTGCCTAATGAAATCCTCCACGATCAGGGAACCCAATTTATGTCAGCAGTTATGTTAAAATTTAATCAGCTACTTCAAATTAAGAGCATTCATACCACACCGTACAATGCTCGTTGTAATGGTACTTGTGAAAACTTTAATAAGACTCTAAAGCAGATGCTTAAAAAAGTAGCAGCGGATGAACCCCAGGTTTGGGATAGATACCTTCAACCTTTACTTTTTGCATACCGGGAAGTACCACAAATGACTACGGGATTCTCGCCTTTTGAACTCCTTTTTGGATTTGAAGTTAGAGGTCCATTATTTTTAGTCAAAGAGAGATTATTGCAATTAGATTCCGACGACGAAGACTTTCCCGTGACTCACTACGTCTTAGAAATGCGTGATAAAATACGTGAATATATGTCGTTGGCAAATGCAAATGAATCGGTCAACAAAGCAAAGGAAAAACTATATTACGATCGTAATTGTAGGAAAAGGAAATTTAAGGTCGGTGATAAGGTGTTACTATTGCTTCCCACGAGTAACTCTAAATTAATTGCAGAATGGAAAGGACCGTACGAGGTCGTAAGAAAAATAAATTCAGTAGATTATCTTGTAAGGATCGATGACCATGAACGTATGTACCACATAAATATGCTTAAATTATTTAGAGATAGAAAAGTAAATACCTCTTGTGTTGCTGTTGCGGGTGAGATTTCCGTTCATAGCAAAGAATCGAGTAATTCTGAACAGGTTTGTAGAGAGGCACAATGGAAACGTGGAACTAACCTATCGGATCGGCAAGCAGAGGCAGTGAAAGATTTAATTTCTGCTAATAAAAAAGTTTTCAGTAATGATCCAGGTAAAGTTAATTTTATGCAGTATAGAATTACAGTGTCTGAAAATGTTAGCCCAAAGTCGTGTAGACCATATAGAATTCCGTTCCACTTACGTGACCGGGTTAAAGCTGAGATTAGCAAATGGCTTGATTTGGGTATTATAAAGAAATCTTCTAGCCAGTGGGCATCTCCTATTGTTGTGGTGCAAAATCCCGACTCTAGTATTCGTTTGACAGTAGATTTTCGTTTCCTGAACAAATTTGTAAATGTCGATAATTTCCCAATGCCATGTATGGAAACTGTAATAGAACGTCTGTATGGAGCTAAATTCATGACGAAGTTAGACTTAACAAAAGCTTTTCTACAAATACCGTTAACGCCAGATTCAACAAAATATACCTCCTTTGTTACTGACTTCGGTCAATATGAATTCACTGTTGTACCCTTTGGTATAAGATTTGCTTCGGGCATTTGCAATAGAATTATTAGTCTTGTTCTGGGAGATTGTAAAGATTTCGTAGAAAATTTTGTTGATGATTTAATAATATTTAGCGAATCGTTCGATCAACATTTGTACCATGTGAAATGTGTTTTAAAAAAATTGTCAGATTCAGGTTTAACTGTTAATCCTGGAAAGTGTACTTTTGCTACGGACAAGGTGAAATTTTTAGGAGTAATTATCGGTCATAATGTAATTTTGCCTGATCCAGGTAAAATTGAAGCGGTCAAGAATTTTCCTAGGCCGATCATCAAAAAGGATATGCGCTCATTCTTAGGACTTGTTAACTTTTATAGGAAATTTGCTCCTAACCTTGCACAAATTGTTGCGCCTTTGAATGATACCTTGAAAAAGTTTGCTGCTGATGTAATTGTATGGACGCCGGAATTGTGTAAAAGTTTTCGTACAGCAGTAGAATGTATAGTTAAACATGTACCATTGTATATAGCCAATCCTTGTGATAGCTTTATAGTCCAAACTGACGCCTGTGATGCGGGACTTGGAGCCGTTCTGTTTCAGAGGGTTCATGAAGAAGAGAGGCCCGTTTCGTTTATCAGCAGGAAGCTAAACGCGGCGGAGAAAAATTACCCCATCATAGAAAAAGAATGTCTCGCTATAAAGTGGGCAATTGAAAGATTCCATGATTATCTCTACGGTAGAAAGTTCACTGTGAGAACTGATCATGCACCTCTCCAGTGGCTCAACGAAAACAAAAACAGAACTAGTCGCAGAATGCGATGGGCCCTGAGCCTGCAAGCATATTCTTTCGATATCCAATATGTAAGAGGTAGGGATAACCTTTTGGCTGACCTATTTTCAAGATACCCTGTCAAGAACTAGAATTCTTAGGGGGAGGGATTTGTAGCGTGTTGATTAGAATTCTATTCCCTTACAGTGTATGTGTATTGTTTAGTGTTGAACCAAGTAGAGTTGTTTGTTTTGTTGAAAGCCTGCGGTGTACATAAAATAAAGAACTATAGTGAAGATTGGAAAATAGACCTTCGGGGGAGTGGTTTGCGGACACTTGGTCTCTGTCACTGGTGCGGAGGGGCTGATGCTCGGGGTAAGTGTGGCCGTGGTAGGTGGAATAATGTCTTAGTGGAAACGAGTGTCTTGTTGAAAACGAATATGTTGTATCCTTGTATATTCCATAGGCATTAATTAGTGCTGTATCTCCTGTCTCAGGATCTGCTATGCCCACGTTCCGACCGCTCCTATCCGCTCTTGCGCACGCTCTTGATCTCGCTATAGTTTAGTTCCGCGGGATTATCCTTTTGCTCGTGACTTTGTAAATTTGTTAAAGGTGTTAGGTGGCGTTGAATCCTTGCGCATTAAGTTAGTAAATTTGTGATTGTAACTCGTGGAAGCCCAGTTGGGGCGTGCAAATAAATTTGTGCTTCAGTGTTCACCTATTTACTACCCCGGTTCCAACCTATCGCTACTGACTGTGCTTAGCACATCACAACGTCGTTTGCTGTTTGCACAGGCGGCAGAGGTGAAAAGTGCGTATTGAGCCAATTCCAAGGTTGACAAAGCTAAAATACGCGTTTTGGGCCATTCCTTGGTCAAATGCGGTAAAAATCGCGTCCTAGGTTGTTTCCTAGGTCGAATGCGGTGAAAATCGCGTTCTTTTCCGTTTTCCCAGGCGACAGAGGTGAAAAGTGCATATTTAGCCGATTCCACGGTCGACAGAGCTAAAAAGCGCGTTTTATGCCTTTCCTTGGTCGAATGCGGTGAAAATCGCGTCTTAGGTTGTTTCCTAGGTCGAATGCGGTGAAAATCGCGTTCTTTTCCGTTTTCCCAGGCGACAGAGGTGAAAAGTGCATATTGAGCCAATTCCACGGTCGACTGAGCTAAAACGCGCATTTTGGGCCATTCCTTGGTCAAATGCTGTGAAAAACGCGATTAACCTTGTTTCCAAGGTCGAATACAATGAATAAAATGTTGTTTGCCCGGGCGGCAGAGGTGAAAAGTGCATATTGAGCTGATTTCACGGTCGACAGACCTAAAATGCGCGTTTTTGACCATTCCTAGGTCAAATGCGGTGAATATCGCGTCATAGGCAGTTTCATTGGTCGAATACAGTGTAAACACGTCCTCTGCTGTTTGCCCAGGCGACAGAAATGAAAAGTGCATATTTAGCCGATTCCACGGTCGACAGACCTAAAATGCGCGTTTTGGGCCATTCTTTGGTCAAATGCGGTGAAAATCGCGTCTTATCTTGTTTCCTAGGTTGAATACAGTGAAAATCACGTTCTTTGCGGTTTGCCCAGGCGACAGAGGTGAAATGTGCATATATAGCTGACAGAGCAAAAATGCGCGTTTTTGGCCTTTCCTAGGTCTAATGCGGTGAAAATCGCGTTCTTTTCCGTTTGCCCACGCGACAGAGGTGACGAGTGCATATTTAGCTGATTCAACGGTCGACAGAGCTGAAATGCGCGTTTTGGGCCATTCCTAGGTCATATGCGGTGAAAATCACGTCCTAGACTGTTTCCTAGGTCGAATGCTGTGAAAATCTCGTACTTTTCCGTTTACCCAGGCGACAGAGGTGAAAAGTGCATAAATAGCCGATTCCACGGTCGACAGAGCTAAAATGCTCGTTTTGGGCCATTTCTAGGTAAAATGCGGTGAAAATTGCGTCCTTGGTTGTTTCCTAGGTCGAATACAGTGAAAATCGCGTTCTTTTCCGTTTACCCAGGCGACAGATTTGAGAAGTGCATAATTAGCCGATTCCACGGTCGACTGAGCTAAAATGCGCGTTTTTGACCATTTCTTCGTCAAATGCGGTGTAAATCGCGTCTTATCTTGTTTCCTAGGTCGAATACAGTGAAAATCACGTCTTTTAATGTTTGCACTGGCGACAAAGGTGAAATGTGCATCATGAGCCGATTCCACGGTCGACATAGCTAAAATACGCGTTTTGAGCCATTTCTAGCTCGAATGCGGTGAAAATCGGGTTCTTTTCCGTTTGCCCAGTTGACAGAGGTGAAAAGTACATATTTAGCCGATTCCACGGTCGACAGAGCTAAAAAGCCCGTTTTATGCCTTTCCTCGGTTGAATTCGGTGAAAATCGCATCTTATATTGTTTCCTAGGTCAAATACCGTGTAAATCACGTCCTTTGCAGTTTGCCCAGGCGACATAGGTGAAAAGTGCATATTGTGCCGATTCCACGGTCGACAGAGCTAAAATGCGCATTTTGGGCCATTCCTAGGTCAAATGCGGTGAAAATCGCGTCTTAGGTGGTTTCCTAGGTTGAAAACAGTGCAAATCACTTCTTTTGCTGTTTGCTCAGGCGGCAGAGGTGAAAAAGGCATCTTGAGCTAATTCCACGTTCGACAGAGCTAAAATCCGCGTGTTATGCCTTCCCTCCGTGGAATGCGGTGAAGATCGCCTCTTACATTGTCTCTTTGGTCGAAAACATAGAAAATCCCGTTTTTTGGTCAAATGCGGTAAAAATCGGGTCTTAGGTGGTTTCCTAGGTCGAATACAATGGATATCCCGTCCTTTGCTGTTTGCCAAGGCGGCACAGGTGAAAAGTGCATCTTAAGCGAATTCCACGGTCGACAGAGCTAAAATGCGTGTTTTTGGCCATTCCTAGGTCGAATGCGGTGAAAATCGCGTCCTAGGTTGTTTCCTAGGTCGAATGCGGCGAAAGTCGTGTTCTATTTTGTTTGGCTGATTCCACGGTCGACAGAGCTAAAATGCGCGTTTTGGGCCTTTCCTAGGTCAAATGCGGTGAAAATCGCGTTTTTTTTGTTTCCTAGGTTGAATACAGTGGAAATCACTTCCTTTGCTGTTTGCCCAGGCAGCAGAAGTGAAAAAGGCTTCTTGAGCCGATTCCACGGTCGACAGAGCTAAAATGCGCGTTTTGGGCAATTCCTAGTTTGAATGCGGTGAAAATCGCGTCCTAGGTTGTTTCCCAGGTCGAATGCGGTGAAAATCGCGTTTTTTTCCGTTTACCCAGTCGACAGAGGTGAAAAGTGCATTTTGAGCCGAATCCACAGTCGACAGCTAAAACGCACGTTTTATGCCTTTCCGCGGTCGAATGCATTGAAAATCGCGTCTTATCTTGTTTCTTAGGTCGAATACCGTGAAAATCACGTCCTATCCAGTTTGCCCAGGCGACAGAGGTGAAAATTGCATCTTGAGCGATACCACTGTCGACAGAGCATGCGCGTTTTGGGCCATTCTTAGGTCGAATGCGGTGAAAATCGCGTCTTAGGCTGTTCCCTAGATCTAATGCGCTGAAAATCACGTTCTTTTCCGTTTGCCCAGGCGACAGAAATGAAAAATGTATATTCAGACGATTCCACTGTCGACAGAGCTAAAAAGCGCGTTGTTTGCCTTTTCTCTGTCGAATGCGGTGAAGATCGCGTCTCACCTAGTTTCTTTGGTCGAATACAGTGAAAATCACGTCTTATGGTCAATTGCGGTAAAACCGCGTCTTAGATTGTTTCCTAGGTCGAATACATTGAAAATCACGTCCTATGCAGTTTGCCCAGGCGACAGAGGTGAAAATTGCATCTTGAGCGATACCACTGTCGACAGAGCATGCGCGTTTTGGGCCATTCTTAGGTCGAATGCGGTGAAAATCGCGTCCTAGGTTGTTTCCTAGGACGAATGCGGTGAACATCGTGTTCTTTTCTGTTTTCCCAGTCGACAGAGGTGAAAAGTGCATATTTAGCCGATTGCACGGTCGGCAGAGGTGAAAAAGCGCATTTTAAGCCTTTCCTCGGTCGAATGCCGTGAAAATCGCATCTCATCTTGTTTCCTAGGTCGAATACAGTGAAAATCACGTCCCCCGTAGTTTGCCCAGGTGACAGAGGTGAAAAGTGCATGCTTAGCCGATTCCACGGTCGACAGAGCTAAAATGCGCGTTTTGGGCCATTCCTAGGTCAAATGCGGTGAAAATCACATCTTAGGTTGTTTCCTTGGTCGAATACAGTGAAAATCACGTCCTTTGCTGTTTGCCCAGGCGGCAGAGGTGGAAAGTGCTTATTTAGCTGATTCCACGGTCGAGAGAGCCAAATAGCGCGTTTTGGGCCATTCCAAGGTCGAATGCGTTCAAAATCGCGTCCTAGGTTTTTTCCTAGGTCTAATGCGATTAAAAACGCGTTTTTTTTCCGTTTGACCAGTCGACAAAAATGAAAAGTGCAAATTTAACCGATTTCACGATCGACAGAGCTAAAAAGCTCATTTTGTGCCATTCCTACGTCGAATGCAATTAGAATCGCGTTCTTTTCCGTTTGCCCAGTTGACAGAGTTGAAAAGTGCATCTTGAGCCGATTCCATGGTCGACAAAGCTACAAGTCGTGTTTTGTGTCATTCTTAGGTCGAATGCGGTGAAAATCGCGTCTTACCTTGTTTCCTATTTCGAATACAGTGAAAATCAAGTCCTTTGCAGTTTGCCTAGGCGTTAGAGTTGAAAATTGCATCCTAAGCCGATTCCACGGTCGACAGAGCTAAAATGCGTGTTTTGGGCCATTCCTAGGTCGAATGCAGTGAAAATTGCGTCCTAGGTTGTTTCCTAGGTCGAATGCGATTAAAATCGACTTCTTTTCCGTTTGCCCAGTCGACAGAGGTGAAAAGTGCATTTTGAGCCGATTCCACGGTCGACAGCTAAAACGCACGTTTTATGCCTTTCCTCGGTCGAATGCGGTGAAAATCGCTTCTTATCTTGTTTCTTAGGTCGAATACCATAAAAATCACGTCATGCAGTTTGCCCTGGCGACAGAGGTGAAAAGTGCATCTTGAGCCGATTGAACTGTCGACAGAGCTTGAATGTGCGTTTTGGGACGTTCATAGGTCGGATGCGGTGAAAATCGCGTCTTAGGTTGTTTCCTAGGTCTATTGCGGTTAAAATCGCGTTCTTTTCCGTTTGCCCAGGCGACAGAGGTGAAAAGTGCATATTTAGTCGATTCCACTGTCGACAGAGCTAAAAAGCGCGTTGAATGCCTTTCCTCGGTCGAATGCGGTAAAAATCGCATCTTATCTTGTTTTTCTTTGGTCGAATGCAGTGAAAATCACGTCCTTTCTTGTTTGCTCAGGCGACCTGGGTAAAAAGTGCATATTTAACCGATTCCACGGTCGACAGAGCTGAAAAGCGCGTTTGATGCCTTTCCTCGGTCGAATGCGGTGAAAATCGCGTTTTATCTTGTTTCATAGGTCGAATACTGTGAAAATCACGTCATATGCAGTTTGCCCAGGCGACAGAGGTGAAAAGTGCATCTCGAGCCGATTTCACTGTCGACAGAGCTTAAATGCGCGTTTTGGGCCATTCCAAGGTCGGATGCGGTGAAAATCGCGTCTTATCTTGTTTCCTAGGTCTGAAACAGTGAAAATCACGTCGTTTGCTGTTTGCCCAGGCGACATAGGTGAAAAGTGCATATATAGCCGATTCCACGGTCGACAGAGCTAAAATGCGCGTTCTGAGCCATTCCTAGGACAAATGCGGTGAAACTCGCGTCTTAGGTGGTTTCCTAGGTCGAAAATAGTGAAAATCACATCCTTCGCCGTTTGCACAGGCGACAGAGGTCAGAAGTGCATCTTGAGCCGATTCCACGGTCGACAGAGCTAAAAAGCGCGTTTGATGCCTTTCCTCGGTCGAATGCGGTGAAAATCGCGTTTTATATTGTTTCATAGGTCGAATACTGTGAAAATCACATCATATGCAGTTTGCCCAGGCGACAGGGGTGAAAAGTGCATCTTGAGCCGATTTCACTGTCAACAGAGCTTAAATGCGCGTTTTGGGCAATTCCAAGGTCGTATGCGGTGAAAATCGCGTCTTAGGTTGTATCCTAGGTCTATTGCGGTGAAAATCGCGTTCTTTTCCGTTTGCCCAGGCGACAGAGGTGAAAAGTTCATATTTAGCCGATTCCACTGTCGACAGAGCTAAAAAGCGCGTTGAATGCCTCTCCTCTGTCGAATTCGGTGAAAATCGCGTCCTACCCTGTTTCTTTGGTCGAATACAGTGAAAATCACGTCCTATGGTCATATGCGGTGAAAATTGCGTCTTTTGTTGTTTCCTAGGTCGAATGCGGTGAAAATAGCGTTCTTTTCCGTTTGCCCAGTCGACAGAGGTGAAAATTGCATATTTAGCCGATTCCACGGTCGACCGAGCTGAAAAGCGCGTTTTGGGCCATTCTTAGGTCGAATGCGGTAAAAATCGCGTCTTAGGTTGTTTCCTAGGTTTAATGCGGTGAAAATTGCGTCTTAGGGGTTTTCCTAGGTCTAATGCTGTGAAAATCGCGTTCTTTTCCGTTTGCCTAGGCGACAGAGGAGAAAAGTGCATATTTAGGCGATTCCACGGTCGACAGAGTTAACAAGAGGGTTTTATGCCTTTCCTCTGTCGAATGCGGTGAAAATCGCGTCTTACCTTGTATATTCGGTCGAATACTGTGAAAGTCACGTCCTGTGGTCAAATGCGGTGAAAATTGCATCTTATGTTGTTTGCTAGGTCGAATGCGGTGAAAATCGAGTTCTTTTTCGTTTGCCCAGTCGACAAAGGTGAAAAGTGCATATTTCGCCGATTCCAGGTTCGACGGAACTAAATTGCGTGTTTTGAGCATGCGGTGAAAATCGCGTCTTTGTTTCTCAGGTCGAATACAGTGAAAATCATGTCGTTTACCGTTTTTCCAGGCGACATAAGTGAAAAGTGCATATTGAGCCGATTACACGGTCGACATGGCTAAAATGCGCGTTTTGGGCCATTCCTTGGTCAAATGCGGTGAAAATCGCGTCTTATCTTGTTTCCTAGGTCGAATACAGTGAGAATCACGTCCTGTGCTGTTTGCCCAGGCGGCAGAGGTGAAAAGTGCATATTGAGCCGATTCCACGGTCGACAGAGCTAAAACGCGCGTTTAGGGCCATTCCTTGGTCAAATGCGGTGAAAATCGCGTCTTATCTTGTTTCTTAGGTCGAATACAGTGAAAATCACGTTGTTTGCTGTTTGCACAGGCGGCATTGGCGAAAAATGCATATTGAGCCGATTCCACGGTCGACAGAGCTAAAATGCGCGTTTTGGGCCATTCCTGGGTCAAATGCGGTGACAATCGCGTTCTAGGGTGTTTCCTAGGTCGAATGCCGTGAAAATCGCGTTCTTTTCCGTTTACCCCAGGCGACAGAGGTGGGAAGTGCATATTTAGCCGATTCCACGGTCGACAGAGCTAAAATGTGCGTTTTGGGCCATTCCTAGGTCAAATGCAGTGAAAAACGCGTTCTTCTCCGTTTACCCAGGCGACAGAGGTGAAAAGTGCATTGTTAGTCGATTCCACGGTCGATAAAGCTAGAATGCGCGTTTTGGGCCATTCCTAGGTCAAATACGGTGAAAATCGCGTCCTAGGTTGTTCCCTAGGTCGAATGCGGTGAGAATAGCGTTTTTTTCCGGTCACCCAGGCGACAGACGTGAAAAGTGCATATTAGCCGATTCACCGGTCGACAGAGCTAAAAAGCGCGTTTTATGCCTTTGCTCGGTCAAATGCGGTGAGAATAGCGTTTTTTTTCCGTTTACCCAGGCGACAGACGTGAAAAGTACATATTAGCCGATTCACCGGTCGACAGAGCTAAAAAGCGCGTTTTATGCCTTTGCTCGGTCAAATGCGGTGAAAATCGCGTCTTAACTTGTTTCCTAGGTCGAATACAGTGAAAATCACGTCGTTTACCTGTTTGGCCAGGCGACAGAGGTGAAAAGTGCATATTTAGCCGATTCCCACGGTCGACACAGCTAAAATGCGCGTTTTGGGCCATTCCTAAGTCAAATGCGGTGAAAATCGCGTCTTATCTTGTTTTCTATTTCGAATACAGTAAATATCACGTCCTTTGATGTTTGATTAGGCGACAGAGGTGAAATGTGCATATTTAGCCGATTCCACGGTCGACAGAGCTGAAATAAGCGTTTTGGGCCATTCCTAGGTCGAATGCGGTGAAAATCGCGTCTTTGGTTGTTTCCTAGGTCTAATGCGGTGAAAATCGCGTTCTTTTCCGTTTGCCCAGTCAACAAAGGTGAAAAGTGCATATTTAGCCGATTCCACCGTCAACAGAGCTAAAAAGCGCGTTTAATGCCTTTCCTCGGTCGAATGCGGTGAAAATTGCGTCTTAGATGTTTTCCTTGGTCGAATACAGGGAAAATCAAGTCCTTCGCTGTTTGAAAAGGCTACAAATGTGAAAAGTGCATCATAAGCCGATTCCACGGTCGACAGAGCTCAAATACGTGTTTGGGCCATTCTTAGATCGGGTGCGGCGAAAATTGCGTCCTATGATGTTTCCTAGGTCGAATGCGGTGAAAATCGCGTTCTTTTCTGTTTACCCAGGCGACAGGGGTGATCATTGCATATTTACCCGATTCCACGGTCAACAGAGCTAAATAACGCGTTTTATGCCTTTCCTCGGTCAAATGCAGTGAAAATGGCGTCTTATTTCGTTTCTTTGGTCGTATACAATGCAAATGACGCCGTTTACTGTTTGCCCTGGCGACAGAGGTGAAAAGTGCTTATTGAGCCGATTCAATGGTCGACAGAGCTAAAAATGCGCGGTTTGGGCCATTAATTGGTCAAATGCGGTGAAAATCGCGTCTTATCTTGTTTCCTAGGTCAAATACAGTGGAAATCACGTCCTTTGTTGTTTGCCCAGGCGACAGATTTGAGAAGTGCTTAATTAGCCGATTCCACGGTCGACTGAGCTAAAATGCGCGTTTATGACCATTTCTTCGTCAAATGCGGTGTAAATCGCGTCTTATCTTGTTTCCTAGGTCGAATACAGTGAAAATCACGTCCTTTGCTGTTTGCACTGGCGACAAAGGTGAAATGTGCTTCATCAGCCGATTCCACGGTCGACAGAGCTAAAATACGCGTTTTGAGCCATTTCTAGCTCGAATGCGGTGAAAATCGCGTTCTTTTCCGTTTGCCCAGTTGACAGAGGTGCAAGTACGTATTCAGCCGATTCCACGGTCGACAGAGCTTAAAAGCGCGTTTCATGCCTTTCCTCGGTCGAATGCGGTGTAAATCGCGTCTTATCTTGTTTTTTTTGGTCGAATACAAAGAAAATCGCATCCTTTTTTGTTTGGGTAGGCGACAGAGGTGAAAAGTGCATATTTAGCCGATTCCAATGTCGACAGAGCTAAAAAGCGCGTTGCTTGCCTTTCCTCTGTCGAATGCGGTAAAAATCGCGTCTTACCTTCTTTCTTTGGTCGAATACAGTGAACATCACTTATTATGGTCAAATGCGGTGAAAATTGCGTCTTATGTTGTTTCCTAGGGAGAATACAGTGAAAATTACGTCCATTGCTGTTTGCCCAAGCGGCAGAGGGGAAAAGTGCATATTTTGCCGATTCCACGGTCGATAGAGCTAAATAGCGCGTTTTGGGCCATTCCTAGGTCGAATGCGGTGAAAATCGCTTCTTATTTTGTTTCCTAGGTCGAATATAGTGAAAATCACGTCCTTTGCTGTTTGCCCAGGTGACAGAGGTGAAAAGTACATATTTAGCCGATTCCACGGTCGACAGAGCTAAAAAGCCCGTTTTATGCCTTTCCTCGGTTGAATTCGGTGAAAATCGCATCTTATATTGTTTCCTAGGTCGAATACCGTGTAAATCACGTCCTTTGCAGTTTGCCCAGGCGACATAGGTGAAAAGTGCATATTGTGCCGATTCCACGGTCGACAGAGCTAAAATGCGCATTTTGGGCCATTCCTAGGTCAAATGCGGTGAAAATCGCGTCTTAGGTGGTTTCCTAGGTTGAATACAGTGCAAATCACTTCTTTTGCTGTTTGCTCAGGCGGCAGAGGTGAAAAAGGCATCTTGAGCTAATTCCACGTTCGACAGAGCTAAAATGCGCGTGTTATGCCTTTCCTCCGTGGAATGCGGTGAAGATCGCGTCTTACATTGTCTCTTTGGTCGAAAACATAGAAAATCCAGTTTTTTGGTCAAATGCGGTAAAAATCGGGTCTTAGGTGGTTTCCTAGGTCGAATACAATGGATATCCCGTCCTTTGCTGTTTGCCAAGGCGGCACAGGTGAAAAGTGCATCTTAAGCGAATTCCACGATCGACAGAGCTAAAATGCGTGTTTTTGGCCATTCCTAGGTCGAATGCGGTGAAAATCGCGTCCTAGGTTGTTTCCTAGGTCGAATGCGGTGAAAGTCGTGTACTATTCTGTTTGGCTGATTCCATGGTCGACAGAGCTAAAATGCGCGTTTTGGGCCTTTCCTAGGTCAAATGCAGTGAAAATCGCATTTTCTTTTGTTTCCTAGGTTGAATACAGTGAAAATCACTTCCTTTGCTGTTTGCCCAGGCAGCAGAGGTGAAAAAGGCTTCTTGAGCCGATTCCACGGTCGACAAAGCTAAAATGCGCGTTTTGGGCAATTCCTAGTTCGAATGCGGTGAAAAATCGCGTCCTGGGTTGTTTCCCAGGTCGAATGCGGTGAAAATCGCGTTTTTTTTCCGTTTACCCAGTCGACAGAGGTGAAAAGTGCATTTTGAGCCGAATCCACAGTCGACAGCTAAAACGCACGTTTTATGCCTTTCCGCGGTCGAATGCATTGAAAATCGCGTCTTATCTTGTTTCTTAGGTCGAATACCGTGAAAATCACGTCCTATGCAGTTTGCCCAGGCGGCAGAGGTGAAAATTGCATCTTGAGCGATACCACTGTCGACAGAGCATGCGCGTTTTAGGCCATTCTTAGGTCGAATGCGGTGAAAATCGCGTCTTAGGCTGTTTCCTAGATCTAATGCGCTGAAAATCACGTTCTTTTCCGTTTGCCCCAGGCGACAGAAGTGAAAAATGTATATTCAGACGATTCCACTGTCGACAGAGCTAAAAATCGCGTTGTTTGCCTTTTCTGTCGAATACGGTGAAGATCGCGTCTCACCTAGTTTCTTTGGTCGAATACAGTGAAAATCACGTCTTATGGTCAATTGCGGTAAAATCGCGTCTTAGATTGTTTCCCTAGGTCGAATACATTGACAATCAAGTCTTTTGCTGTTTTCCAAGGCGGCACAGGTGAAAAGTGCATCTTAAGCCGATGCCACGGTCGACAGAGCTAAAATGCGTGTTATGGGCCATTCCTAGGTCGAATGCGGTGAAAATCGCGTCCTAGGTTGTTTCCTAGGACGAATGCGGCGAATATCGTGTTCTTTTCTGTTTTCCCAGTCGACAGAGGTGAAAAGTGCATATTTAGCCGATTCCACGGTCGGCAGAGGTGAAAAGCGCATTTTATGCCTTTCCTCGGTCGAATGCCGTGAAAATCGCATCTCATCTTGTTTCCTAGGTCGAATACAGTGAAAATCACGTCCCCCGTAGTTTGCCCAGGTGAAAGAGGTGAAAAGTGCATGCTTAGCCGATTCCACGGTCGACAGAGCTAAAATGCGCGTTTTGGGCCATTCCTAGGTCAAATGCGGTGAAAATCACATCTTAGGTTGTTTCCTTGGTCGAATACAGTGAAAATCACGTCCTTTGCTGTTTGCCCAGGCGGCAGAGGTGGAAAGTGCTTATTTAGCTGATTCCACGGTCGAGAGAGCCAAATAGCGCGTTTTGGGCCATTCCAAGGTCGAATGCGTTCAAAATCGCGTCTTAGGTTGTTTCCTAGGTCTAATGCGAATGAAAACGCGTTTTTTTTTCCGTTTGACCAGTCGACAAAAGTGAAAAGTGCAAATTTAACCGATTTCACAATCGACAGAGCTAAAAAGCTCATTTTGTGCCATTCCTACGTCGAATGCAATTAGAATCGCGTTCTTTTCCGTTTGCCTAGTTGACAGAGGTGAAAAGTGCATCTTGAGCCGATTCCATGGTCGACAAAGCTACAAGTCGTGTTTTGTGTCATTCCTAGGTCGAATGCGGTGAAAATCGGGCCCTAGGTTGTTTCCTAGGTCGAATGCGGTGAAAAGCGCGTTCTTTTCCGTTTGTCAAGTTGACTGAGGTGAAAAGTGCATATTTAGACCGATTCCACGGTCGATAGAGCTAAAAAGCCCGTTTTATTCCTTTCCACGGATGAATGCGCTGAAAATCGCGTCTTATCTTGTTTCCTAGGTTGAATACCGTGTGAATCACGTCTTTTGCAGTTTGCCCAGGCGACCTAGGTGAAAAGTGCATATTGAGCCGGTTCCATGGTCGACAGCTAAAATGCGCGTTTTATGCCTTTCCTCGGTCGAATTCGGTGAAAATCGCGTCTTATCTTACTTCCTAGGTCGAATACAGTGAAAATCACGTCGTTTTCTGTTTGCCTAGGCGACAGAGGTGAAAAGTGCATATTGAGCCGATTCCACGGTCGACAGCTAAAATGGGCGTTTTATGCCTTTCCTAGATCAAATGCGGTGAAAATCGCGTCTTTCTCTTAGAATAGTACTTATTGATTTTCTTTTTGGAAAACGTAATCTACATAAAAACAAAATAATCAAGGAGGGTGAAAACATCATTCATGAGGTTTTCTATATAAAAATAGAGCTTTCGAGTAAACTATACTCATCTTCAGTATCTGGAACGATAATAAAAATTCACAAATTATAGCAGCAGAGTAAACATAGAAAAAGTGATACAAGATTGATACAACATAGAAAAGTGATACAACATAGAAAAGTAATACAAGATGGGAGTCCTAATTTAAAATATACAGAGGTGCAGACGAATCTGCTTCATTTAACGTAGGCCTAGTGTGGTGAATAAGTATACTTTCTAACAAACGAATATCTAGTTTATTGCTATGGCCTATAATTTCGAAACAATTTTCAGTGATTGGGTGGTCAGCTGCATGCGAGTGATCTCTTATACTGCTGTGCAAAGTGTTGGCGGTAGCTCTCCCAGTACGTACTGACACCCCCCCTATGTTCTGCTATGCGCGTCACTAAGTGGCGAGTTGTCTCCTCACAATATGTAGCATTACACTGGCCACATTTGTATTTATAAACGACGCAGCTTTGCAGGAACTCAGGCATCTTATCAGTAAACCGGAAAAAACTGCCAACACTGAACATGTTGCGAAAAATTATTCTAGGATTTATTTGTGGGTAGTATTTAGTGATAAGCGTTTTTATTTCGTTTTCTACATAGCGATTAGTAAAGACAGACAAATATGGTAATGACACGTACAAAATTTTTTTCGGCACATCAAAATTACCCATCTTTCGCACGCGGTGAGAGTCAATTGTCCTACGAAAACATTTTTCAATTAAAAAAAGGGGAAATGAATTTTTGCAAAAATATGAACGTAAAAATTCTAGCTGTGTTAAAAAAGAGTCATACGTCGAACAAATTTTAAAAGCTCTATCTACTAGGCAAGAAATAAGATTGCACTTGAAGTTGAAATTGATTGCACTATAATATTTCATTCCTAAGCCAGTGTTCGTTAATTTGTGAAACACGGTAGTTTTGAACGAGTTAGCTGTTTTTTCTATGCAGACGTCTAAGAAATTGAGTTTATTAAGGTTTTCGTTCTCATGCGTGAATTTTATTGAGGGATGTTTACTATTCAAGTAGTCTAAGAATAAGGCAATGTGACTAGCATCCTCAAATAAAACAAAAGTATCGTCAACATATCTCCGATAGAACACAGGCTTAATCAAACTTGGACACTCGTTCAACCAAACCTGTTCATGATGAGACAAAAATATATTAGCCAAAGTGGGGTGAAACGCAACCCCCCCATTGGGGCACCATCCCTCTGCGAATACAAGTTGCCGTCAAACAAAAATAGATTATCTTTCGTGCACAATTCCAACAGTTTCTTGAAACTTTGCCTGTCAAATCCACTGAATCTGTCATTGTTGGTAAATAGTTTTGACAACGCTATTTCAATTGTCTCATTCACAGGAATATTTGTAAAAAGGGATACAACGTCAAAACTTGCCATGACATAGTTCTTATTCGGCATTGAGCAAATTTCACGTACAAATGAAAAAGAGTCTTTAATAGTATAGCAGTTAGTTGAAATCGGAGTCAAAAGAGATACTAAAAATTTTGATAATTTGTAGTTAGATGTGCCAGATGTTCCCTCTAAGACCAATTTTATCAACCATTGGCACATCTAACTACAAATTATCAAAATTTTTAGTATCTCTTTTGACTCCGATTTCAAATAACTGCTATACTATTAAAGACTCTTTTTCATTTGTACGTGAAATTTGCTCAATGCCGAATAAGAACTATGTCATGGCAAGTTTTGACGTTGTATCCCTTTTTACAAATATTCCTGTGAATGAGACAATTGAAATAGCGTTGTCAAAACTATTTACCAACAATGACAGATTCAGTGGATTTTGACAGGCAAAGTTTCAAGAAACTGTTGGAATTGTGCACGAAAGATAATCTATTTTTGTTTGACGGCAACTTGTATTCGCAGAGGGATGGTGCCCCAATGGGGGGTTGCGTTTCACCCACTTTGGCTAATATATTTTTGTCTCATCATGAACAGGTTTGGTTGAACGAGTGTCCAAGTTTGTTTAAGCCTGTGTTCTATCGGAGATATGTTGACGATACTTTTGTTTTATTTGAGGATGCTAGTCACATTGCCTTATTCTTAGACTACTTGAATAGTAAACATCCCTCAATAAAATTCACGCATGAGAACGAAAACCTTAATAAACTCAATTTCTTAGACGTCTGCATAGAAAAAAACAGCTAACTCGTTCAAAACTACCGTGTTTCACAAATTAACGAACACTGGCTTAGGAATGAAATATTATAGTGCAATCAATTTCAACTTCAAGTGCAATCTTATTTCTTGCCTAGTAGATAGAGCTTTTAAAATTTGTTCGACGTATGACTCTTTTTTAACACAGCTAGAATTTTTACGTTCATATTTTTGCAAAAATTCATTTCCCCTTTTTTTAATTGAAAAATGTTTTCGTAGGACAATTGACTCTCACCGCGTGCGAAAGATGGCTAATTTTGATGTGCCGAAAAAAATTTTGTACGTGTCATTACCATATATGTCTGTCTTTACTAATCGCTATGTAGAAAACGAAATAAAAACGCTTATCACTAAATACTACCCACAAATAAATCCTAGAATAATTTTTCGCAATATTTTCAGTGTTGGCAGTTTTTTTCCGGTTTACTGATAAGATGCCTGAGTTCCTGCAAAGCTGCGTCGTCTATAAATACAAATGTGGCCAGTGTAATGCTACATATTGTGGGGAGACAACTCGCCACTTAGTGACGCGCATAGCAGAACATAGGGGGGGTGTCAGTACGTACTGGGAGAGCTACCGCCAACACTTTGCACAGCAGTATAAGAGATCACTCGCATGCAGCTGACCACCCAATCACTGAAAATTGTTTCGAAATTATAGGCCATAGCAATAAACTAGATATTCGTTTGTTAGAAAGTATACTTATTCACCACACTAGGCCTACGTTAAATGAAGCAGATTCGTCTGCACCTCTGTATATTTTAAATAAAGACTCCCATCTTGTATTACTTTTCTATGTTGTATCACTGTTCTATGTTGTATCAATCTTGTATCACTTTTTCTATGTTTACTCTGCTGCTATAATTTGTGAATTTTTATTATCGTTCCAGATACTGAAGATGAGTATAGTTTACTCGAAAGCTCTATTTTTATAAAGAAAACCTCATGAATGATGTTTTTACCCTCCTTGATTATTTTGTTTTTATGTAAATCGCGTCTTATCTTGTTCCCTAGGTCGAATACAGTGGAAATCACGTCGTTTTCCCGTTTGCCCAGGCGACAGAGGTGAAGAGTGCATATTTATCCGATTTCACGGTCGACAGAGCAAAAAAGCGCGTTTTATGCCTTTCTTCGGTCGAATGCGGTGAAAATCGCGTCTTACCTTGTTTCCTATTTCGAATACAGTGAAAATCAAGTTCTTTGCAGTTTGCCTAGGCGACAGAGTTAAAAATTGCATCCTGAGCCGATTCCACGGTCGACAGAGCTAAAATGCGTGTTTTGGGGTCCATTCCTAGGTCGAATGCAGTGAAAATTGCGTCCTAGGTTGTTTCCTAGGTCGAATGCGATTAAAATCGACTTCTTTTCCGTTTGCCCAGTCGACAGAGGTGAAAAGTGCATTTTGAGCCGATTCCACGGTCGACAGCTAAAAACGCACGTTTTATGCCTTTCCTCGGTCGAATGCGGTGAAAATCGCTTCTTATCTTGTTTCTTAGGTCGAATACCATAAAAATCACGTCCTATGCAGTTTGCCCTGGCGACAGAGGTAAAAAGTGCATCTCGAGCCGATTTCACTGTCGACAGAGCATAAATGCGCGTTTTGGGCCATTCCAAGGTCAGATGCGGTGAAAATCGCGTCTTAGGTTGTTTCCTAGGTCTATTGCGGTGAAAATCGCGTTCTTTTCCGTTTGCCCAGGCGACAGAGGTGAAAAGTGCATATTTAGCCGATTCCACTGTCGACAGAGCTAAAAAGCGCGTTGAATGCCTTTCCTCTGTCGAATTCGATGAAAATCGCGTCCTACCCTGTTTCTTTGGTCGAATACAGTGAAAATCACGTCCTATGGTCAAATGCGGTGAAAATTGCGTCTTTTGTTGTTTAATAGGTCGAATGCGGTGAAAATCGCGTTCTTTTCCGTTTGCCCAGTCGACAGAGGTGAAAAGTGCATATTTAGCCGATTCCAGGGTCGACAGAGCTAAATTGCCTGTTTTGAGCATGCGGTGAAAATCGCGTCTTATCTTGTTTCCTAGGTCGAAAACAGTGAAAATCACGTCGTTTGCTGTTTGCCCAGGCGACAAAGGCGAAAAGTGCATATGTAGCCGA